>ML377840.1:0-67048 GCA_005239525.1 Nicotiana knightiana | reverse complement strand
TCCAAGTTTACCCCTGAAAAATAACGTGTTCGACTGGACTAGCGCGCCCGCGCTAGTCATCGCTCTACTAGGCGCGCTAATGGCTAAACATTCTTCCTGGGATCGCTGGACTAGCGGTCGCGCTAAGACCGCGCTAGTGGACTTATAATCTGTCCCCACAATTTTCTTCCTTCTTTTCACACGTTAAATACTCCAAGGGCCTTTCTCCTTCAATTTGGCTCCAAACACTATTCTAGGTCTTCATAAGCGCATTTTGCTCATGCGAAACATAAAATTAACAATTAGAGCCATTTTAACATCATTTCACATTCCTAAGACAGTGAAGCATCATTAAGTTGGAGTACAAATATACACTAAACTACGTGAATTTAGCCTATTATCAGGGTGTGTTTGGTATAACGGTAGGAAAACAAGTAGTAATCTTATTCATTTTTTGGTGTTTGGTAAGCAAATTAAGAAAAATAACTTCTCAAGAGTATTCATAAATAATATAGATACAATAAACATGAAGCCATAAACTTTCGAACCTAATCAAGTTAAAACCCTAGCTGGCGACCGGCGACTTAATCGCGAAGCTCGTTTGAATGCTGCCATGGCCACTTCGGCTGGTGGCCAGCCACCTCCAGTGGCTGAGATGCCTCCTCAACCACCTCCCACCATCGCCAACCCTCAATGATCAACAAAAATAACTCCCAACCCATGGATTATGAAAAAGCTGTAGCACCTACGTCAACTAACATTGCCATGTAGGATCGCGCAACAGCAGTAGAGACAATTCCCTTTATGCGAGCAACGTATCTACAAGGCCAGCCTTTGGTGAAGTTTACAGAAGCAGCGTTGGAACGTATGAATGTCATAGAAGGATTACAATATGCATTCGTGTGTAAATTCTCATATGGATGGCCTAAGCTCAGTGAATTACGTAGAATTGATCCCATTCAATGTGGAATCAAAGGCGAATGTAATATTGGATACTTACTTGATAGGCATGTGTTAACAAGATTGACATTATGGTAAGATTTCATTGATTTTACGTCGAAAAGTGTCTATTATGTCAAGGATAAGACGGGATATAAATATCAATTGAGAACTTTGATTTATGATCATAAATTTAAGGCGGGAGAAGAAACACCAAAGGTGATGGCGTGTATTTCTTTTCCTAACTTGCTGCCAACATTTTTTGTCAAGGAATGTCTATTTTCACTTGCATCAGCTGTGGGAAAACCACACCATCTCGATATGGCAACAATTAATAAAACAAGGCCTAGTTTTGCACGTGTGAAAGTGTTAGTTGATTTATTAACTGACCTACCTAAGAAGGTGCATATGGATATAAAGAATGAAGCTACGGGAGAATAGAGAATTGAATGAGTGAAAATCAAGTATGATTATATGCCCAAGTATTGTAAGGAATGAAAATTGTAGGGACACGATATGATGGAACGTTGGAGGCTATATCCAAAACTAATGAATAATAAATCAACTGAGGAACAAGCTGGTAATGACACTAGGAAAGAGATTGATCAAAACAGTGTTGCAGCAAATGTGAATAACCAAGGACCTCTGAAAATTTTATCGAGTGGAAAGCTCGTTGGTAATGTGGCAGGTAAAGGTAAGGAACAATGGAAAGAGGTGAGGGATAATCGTGCTAAGAAGGATGGTAATCAGAATGAAGTACAAGTAATAACTAGAAAAGAAATAGTTCCAGTTAATCTGTAATGACCCGACCGGTCATTTTTGAGCTCTAGTGCGGCGTTCAGCGGGTGAAGTCATGAGCAGCTCCGTTTCAGGTATTATGACCCGTGAGCATGATCGAAATTGAATTCCAAGAAGTTTAGAATTGATTTGGAAAGAAAATTCTCATTTCAAAAGCCTTAAGTTGAATAAATCAACTAAGATTGGAATTTTGAGTAAACAATCTCCGAATCAGGATTTGAAGGTTCCAGCAGGTTCGTATGATGATTTCGGACTTGGGTGTATGTCCGGATCGGGTTTTGGATAACCCGGGAGCGTTTCAGCGTATATTGTGGAAGTTAGCATTTTAGAAGGATTTCATGAATTTGGGCTTGAAGTGAATATCAGTGGGGTTGATGTCCGTTTGGGATTCTGAGTTTGGGAATAGCTCCGTATGGTGATTCTGGAATTGGGAGCGCGATCGGAAGTGAATTTGGATGTCCGTAGGTCATTTTGGGGCCATTTGGCTAATGATAGAAATTTGAAGGTTTTTGAGAAATCCGGTCGGAAGTGGAAGTTTTGATATCGAGGTCGGAATGCGATTCCGGAAGTTGGAGCAGGTCCATAATTTTGAATATGACTTGTGCGCAAAATTTGAGGTCAATCGGACGTGATTTGATAGGTTTCGGCATCAGATGTAGAAGTTTGAAATTCTAAGTTCTTAAAGAATTGGATATGAGTGCGATTCGTGATTTCGGCGTTGTTTGATGTGATTTGAGGCTTCCAGAAAGTCCATTTTATGTTTTGGGACAGGTTGGTATAATTGGACAGGGTCCCGGGGGACTCGAGTGGATTCCGGGTGGTTGTCGGATCAAGAATTGAAGTTTGAAGAAGTGAAGATTGTTGTCATCTGGTGTGATCCGCACCTGCGAGGATTTGGCCGCAGGTGCGGCTTGGGCGCCGCAGGTGCGAGAGTGGGCAGGCTTGGCTGGGGACCGCAAGTGCGATGGATTTTCCGCACCTGTGAAGCCGCAAGCACGGACAGTGGAGCGCAGGTGCGGAAATCGACCTGGGCAGAGTGTTTTAAAATAAGAATTTGGGTTCATTTATCTTCATTTCTTCATGGCTTGGGAGATTTTGGGAGAGCTTCAAGAGAGGATTCCTTCATGCAATATCAAGGTAAGTAAATTCCTCCCGTTAGCAAGTTAAATACAAGATTATATTTATGAATTAGGCATGTAATTGGTAGGAATTTGGGAAAATATTGAAGAAACCTAGAAAATGGAAAAAATTGGATTTTTAGCCACGAATTGAGCATGAATATTTGAGTAAATTATATATTTGAGTTAGTAAGGCTATGGGTAGAATGTATCTTCGAGAATTTTGAATTTTAGTACACGTAGGCTCGAGGGCATTTTGGCCATTTTTCCGAGCGGGGTTGGGAAAGTATATAATCTGAATTTGTTGTGAGTATTAGGACGAATTTTCATTGCTTTGCCATTATGTGTTAGTTTCAGAGCGTTATGCGTCCGTTGGAGTCACTCGGAAGGGCTTGGAAGTCGGTGTTGGAATTTCGGAGTGAGGTAAGTCTCCTTTCTAACTTTGTGAGGGGGAATCGTCCCCCTAGATGGATTCATTCAGTACATGCTATTATCTTCGGGGGCTACGTATGCACGAGGTGACAGGAGTCCGTGCGTAGCTACTATTATGTCATTTCCGGGTAGCCTAGGACCCACTAGCATGCTTCATGTGTGTACCTGTAACCCTGCCTGTAATATTAAACTGCTGATATGACCGAAACGTAATTGAATGTATAAAAGGAAGCTAGAGCTCATATTGTTAGCCTTCTAAAAAGAGAATTGTTTCCGCTGTTAATATATGTGTACCTGGACTGGGTTGTATCATGAAGTATCACTAAACTTGATAAATGAGTTTCAACAACAAAGATTTCAAAACCTATATTTCATGTTTCTTTTAATAAAGATTTTACCACTTTCCTGAGAAAAATGATTTTCTTGATAAAATACGAATTTATTATGTGGATATGTGTAACTTTGGGTGCCTGAGTCGCTTGAGTGATTGGCGAGCAGGAAGACCCTGTATTTGTGTGTGTATTCATATGAGCACCTAAGTCGCATGTATGATTCGAGTAGGCTAGCCGTATTATGTTAACCGCGTCGCATGATGGATTCGCGAGCGGGGCAGATAGATGCATCTATGGTTCGAGCCGATCGATCCTTCGACAGTACACAATTTATTATTGTTGGTCCCCGCCGTTCGACCCTCGGCATTGCCTGCACATGATATTTGCTGCGTAGTTGCTATGATATTTGCCTGATTACTGGCCTGAAATGTTAAATTTTCGATTGAAATGACAGAGATTTGAAGTTATTAAAAAGACTTTTGGAAGAAGTTGTTCCTTCCGTTGATTTATTATTATTTGATTAAATCACCATGTTGATTAATGTTAATTTGACGAAGATATGGAGTGTTAAATGTGAACGGAGTTGTAAGATGTTTAAATCCTGTTTTATAAATTGTCTATGATAAAACCATGCTTAGTGTCACTCTTAAATATTTTAAATTGACCTTTAGTAAGTGTCAAATTTGACCTCTCGTCACTACCTCTCTGAGGTTAGGCGGGCGACTTACTGAGTACACATTGTTTTTGTAGTCATGCTACACTTGCTGTGCATTCTATTGCACATGTACTTTCATAGCAATGTGGAGGATTCAGAGACTTGGCGAGCTGCATCATCCAGAGGCGATCCGCAGCGGACAGAGTCTCCTTCGTACTGTATTTATTTCATTTAAATTTCCTTGTCCAGTTGTATTTCGGACAGGCTTTGTAATGATAGTATAAATTCTTAGAAATTGCTCATGTACTTGTGACACCGGGTTCTGGGATATGTATTGGGATATACTTGCTTAAGTAAAATTTTTAAATCATTGTTTTTAATTAACAAACTTTTATTTGATTATCATGTAATAAAGTGAACGGAAATATTTTCATAAATGTTAAAACCGGAAAGTTATATCAATTAATTAATGATTTGGCTTGCCTAACATTGATTTTCGGCGCCATCACGACCTTAGGGATTTTGGGTTGTGACAACATGGTATCAGAGTTCTAGGTTCCCGTAGGTCTCACGAGTCATGAGCAAGTCTAGTAGAGTCTCGCGGATCGGTACATAGACGTCTGTACTTATCTTCGAGAGGCTACTGGGCTGTTAGGAGTACTTCCCTTCTTGATTCTTCATCGTGCGAGTTGATTCCTTTGAGGCTTATGCCTATGTTCATTCCTACTCCATCTTACGCGCCGCGAAGCGCTTGCTATGGATTAGGAATTTGAGGAATGGAAATGGTTCTACGAATGTAATTCGAGATGCTTTCATGTGTAATTGGTTGTGGCTGTTGTTATGGCCCTGCAAGAGGATAGTATGTTATTTCAGCTCAGTAGTTGTGTTTCTGGGAGCCTTAATGCTATGCTCGGGTAGTGATGATGGTTGAAATTGATTGTCGCGCGGTGTCGATATGATGATAGAACGTTTGCCCGTATGTTGGGGAAGATGAATGGTTTGAAGGGAGGTCTTCTCAGAGTGTGATTTCAAGATTTCAGTTCTTTTGTGCCGGCAGAGGAATGACATTTGGGTTATGAATGGTCCGGTTGGGGTTGATAAGGTAGTAAAACTTGGTGTCTTCAAGTGAGGTGGGATATGCACCTGTGACGTGTAGTCATTGTCATTGATCGAATGGAATGTGTTAAGTTTGTCGGTGCTATGGTTTCTTCTGTTGCGTGGGCTCAGAGCATTGAGAAGAAGTATTGAAGAATGCGGTTGGCAAAGAATGATTCTGGAATGAGGCTAGGCGGTGGTTCCATTTCTAGGAGGCCAGGTGTAAGAAGCGAAAGTCGAGCAGTCGCAAAGTAGGGGAGCGACAACACAACTTGGAATTTGGAGATATTGTCGCACATTTAATGGGTGTCCATGAGGAGCGGACAGACTAGTAAGTTGGTAAATGAAGCAGGGCGTAGGATGGGGTATTGAGGTCGCAGAGAGCGTGCATTTCAGCGTCGTTGGGAGGTGTCCGCGGGTGATTTCCACAGGTGGGTTGTCTTCTGGGGATAGGTTAGCAATGGCGGGGTTGGCAGGTTCTGTGAGGGGTTCTAGTGGCTAGTCGGTAGGAGATAGAATGTGTGAATAATGCTAGAAAATTCGAGTATTTAGGGAGTGCTAGCAAGGGAATTTGGAAGAATTGGACGGATTGGTTGAGCAATATCGTGTTATCAAAGGAGGAAGGATCTCAGCAGGGTCTAGAGTGGTGCAAGGAGTAGCTTCGGGCTAAGTGGGGGAGTCCCACCATCTGCAGTTGGGATGTAGGGTTGTCTTCCCATAGGGTCACGGATTATCAGCGTGTTGGCAAGTTATTTCAGCTAAGGAAAAAGGAGTAAAATGGTAATCGTGCGTGGGATTTGATGAATATGTGCAAAGGTTGGCCCTGTCGGATCAAGATTAGGCTTTGGAAGATTCAGAATTTATGCTTAAGGCATGGGCGAGTTGTAAGGATAGTGAATCAGTCACGTGTTTTATTGAAAAAGGTCTTCCTGTGCTAGGAGAGCCTTGGAGTTGATTGTATGAGGGGCCAGTCGGAGTGGCTGACTCTCAATAGCGGTCCTAGTGAGTTCAAAAGTTAAGAATATGATGTTTAAGGATTTCAGGCAGCAGTATGATCGAGAATTGAGCTTTTGTAGAGTAATCTCTGAGAAAAATGAGGATGGTTAGAATGTTCTTTTTATGTTTCAGCATGCAGGAGAATACTGGAGGAGTGAGAGAATTAGACTCCGGATTGAAGAAAAGATTATCAGAAGGGTATGAGACGGGTTGCGGGATTTGGGGAACATAGTCTCGTGAATCAAGGTCACTCGGGATGAGTGAGGGTTGAGTTTGCTATGGGTTGAAGGAAGTTGTTATTATTCCTGAGGCAATTGATGATGATTAAAAGAAGATAGATTGACTAGCCATGGTTAAAATGGCACATTTGCGGCATCGATAAGTTCCTTTGATGTGATTTAGTTATGCATGTGGTTTCTGCCGGTGTGTGCGAGGCTTGTCGGCCGTCGTAACGGATCTCATGTGGGAGCATTTGAGTGCTATGGCCTGTCAGGTGTAGGGGGACCTCGGAAGGTTTATGGTGGTATAGACTACTACTTAAGAATTTGCATGATAGGGTGATAATGGGGATTCACTCGTGTGTTGAGATGGTACTCTTGAATTGAGTCAAGTAAAAAATTTCTATATGATGAAGTGTTCACCTTATTGGTTGTTCGGAAGTTATGATGGAATTCTTGCACTACCTCATGTTGGTACGTTAGGTGCGGGAAGCAGTATGTGACTGGGAGTAAGAATCGAGATTTAGGTCCGATGTTTATAAGGATGTCATGAGCTCGAAGAGCAAGACAAAGTGATTTGAAAGTTTAGTATAAGCTGGTGTATCTTCAGTGTCACCTGAGATTGAGATTAGGTGGGAGAGGCTTTGTACCATTATTATGAGTTTTTGATTTGTCTTACAGCGTAGTATGGCCTGTGGTGGATGTGCAGACTTGTTGCCTCGTGTGGAAAGTCGTGGAGGCATGACCGCGAGAAGATTGTATAAAGTGTGACATGTAGTCACTTGATGGATTTCAGATTTGGACTGAGCATAAAGAAGTGCAATATTTCTTAATTGAGAATTTACGCCTGGAAGGCGTTCGGTTCAGTTGATTATGGATTATGGGGTGTTAGTCCCGGTGATGATGGTTGTTCTCGTGTATTATGAGAAAATGTGGGTTAATATGGACCCAGGTAAAAGCTAATAGCTAAGTTTGGTGCGAGCGAGGTGGCTCGATGTTTGTGGATGGATTTAAATATGATTATGGGCTCCGTGTGAGCCAGGAATGTTCCTTTCAGTAGAGCGCTTTTCATGGAAGGGTATTAGAACAACGGGTGTTGTTCCGTCTTCGTCGAATTCATGTGTTATTGTGATTGTGCCGTGTGAGTTGTGAAACGACCTTGATAATTTCTTATGTGTTGAGGTCGCGCGTCGCGGGGATGTTATGTGAGCAGAATAACTCTTGAGATCCAGAGTGCATTTATATATCGCACCTCAGTTGTGCTTGAGTTTTGTAGCCTATGGCTTTATCAGTCACCCCAGGATGGTATTATGCACTTAGCGTGCTTGTGATCGATATTCAGTAATTCGTAATAGTGAGCAAATCAACTTCGTATATATATCCTCTTATGTAAATTTTATGTGTGGATCGGGTGGCACGTCTCCACGGGTATGTTATTCGGATCGGGTTGCACGCCGCAACAGTGTGATGATGAGAAGGGTTAATATGTATTTATTTTCTTGTGTTTTATTTCCTACTTTCTGGTAAGAATTCATATTAGTTGCGTGAGCCGAATAGTTTCGTCCCGAGTCATTTCTTATTATCATGTTCGAGTTATGGCCTACTTGGTGATGTGGTATCATATGAGGCCGTTGGTCATGTTGGGATGGTTTGTTGTCTGAGCAGTTCATACTGAGTGAGATGAGATTATCGGACCAGGGATCAATGCGATAGGGTTATGTGAAGTGTATATTAAAGAACAAATACCATTATTCAGTTTCATAATGAAGTGATGATTCTAGTCAAGATGAGATATTCAAGGATTTGTTAACTCTGCAGTTGAGTATGAATTTCTGAACATTTCCTCCATTGTGGTGGTATCGTCAGCATTATAGCAGGGTGTATGTATATTTGTTATGAGGTGCATTGGGAGCATCAGATTCGTGGACCTTGGCTATTAAGGTTCAAGGAACGTCATTGGGGTCAGATGATGAGTTATGTGGTGCATAGTGCCGATTCAGCAGAGGTATATGGTCATGTTCTGGTATGTTGTGTGGTATTTGATGTGGTGTTTATATATGTTGGAACTAGGCCTGACAGAGAAACTTCAAGTGTTTGAATGAATTCTGAGCTGATTATATGGATAAAGAAGAAATCTCTAGATTTGATCAAGCTATTGTGCTCGACTGGGTTGTGGTAGCACGGGCAGGTGCTCGAGATGTTAAACAGTGATTTCAGGTAACTCCAAAGCAGTTCTTAGCACGTTCGAGGACGAACGTCGGTTTAAGTGGGGGAGAATGTAACGACCCGACTGGTCATTTTTGATAGCGCGGCGTTCAGTGAGTTGAAGTCGTGAGCAGCTCCGTTTCAGGTATTATGACTAGTGAGCGTGGACGGAATTGAATTCCAAGAAGTTTAGAATTGATTTGAAAAGAAAATTCTCATTTCAAAAGCCTTAAGTTGAAGAAATCAACTAAGATTGGAATTTTGAGTAAACGATCTCCGAATCAGGATTTGAAGGTTCCATCAGGTTCGTATGATGATTTCGGACTTGGGTGTATGTCCGGATCGGGTTTTGGATAACCCGGGAGCGTTTCAGCGTATATTGTGGAAGTTAGCATTTTAGAAGGATTTCATGAATATGGGCTTGAAGTGCATATCGGTGGGGTTGATGTCCGTTTGGGATTCCGAGTTTGGTAATAGCTCCGTATGGTGATTCTGGAATTAAGAGCGCGATCGGAAGTGAATTCGGATGTCCGTAGGTCATTTTGGGGCCATTTGGCTAATGATAAATTTGAATGTTTTTGAGAAATCCGGTCGGAAGTGGAAGTTTTGATATCGAGGTCGGAATGCGATTCTGGAAGTTGGAGCAGGTCTGTAATTTTGAATATGACTTGTGCGCAAAATTTGAGGTCAATCGGACGTGATTTGATAGGTTTCGGAATCAGATGTAGAAGTTTGAAATTCTAAGTTCTTAAAGAATTGGATTTGAGTGCGATTCGTGATTTCGGCGTTGTTTGATGTGATTTGAGGCTTCCACCAAGTCCGTGTTATGTTTTGGTACAGGTTGGTATAATTGGACGGGGTCCCGGGGGACTCGGGTGGATTCCGGGTGATTGTCGGATCAAGAATTGAAGTTTGAAGAGGTGAAGATTGTTGTAATCTTGTGTGATCCGCACCTGAGAGGATTTGGGGCGCCGCAGGTGCGAGAGTGGGCAGGCTTGGCTGGGGACCGCAGGTGCGATGAATTTTTCGCACCTGCGAAGCCGCATGTGCGGACAGTGGGGCGCAGGTGCGATTTTGGGCTAAAGTTGAGGAAGCCGCAGGTGCGGAGGTAGGACCGCAGGTGCGGAAATCGACTTGGGCAGAATGTTTTAAAATAAGAATTTGGGTTCATTTGTCTTCATTTCTTCATGGCTTGGGAGATTTTGGGAGAATTTGAAGAGAGGATTCCTTCATGCAATGTCAAGGTAAGTAAATTCCTCCCGTTTGCAAATTAAATACAAGATTATATGTATGAATTATGCATGGAATTGGTAGGAATTTGGGAAAATATTGAAGAAACCTAGAAAATGGAAAAATTGGATATTTAGCTACGAATTGAGCATGAATATTTGAGTAAATTATATATATGAGTTAGTAAGGCTATGGGTAGAATGTATCTTCGAGAATTTTGGATTTTCAGGCACGTGGGCCCGAGGGCATTTTGGTAATTTCTTCGAGCGGGGTTGGAAAAGTACATAATATGAATTTGTTATGAGTATAAGGACGAATTTTCATTGCTTTTTCGTTATGTGGTAGTTTCGGAGCGTTATGCGTCCGTTGGAGTCATCGGAAGGGCTTGGAAGCCGGTGTTCGAATTTCGGAGCGAGGTAAGTCTCCTTTCTAACTTTGTGAGGGGTAATCGTCCCCCTAGGTGGATTAATTCAGTACATGCTATTATCTTCGGGGGCTACATACGCATGAGGTGACGGGAGTCCGTGCGTAGCTACTATTATGCCATGTCCGGGTAGCCTAGGACCCACTAGCATGCTTCATGTGTGTACCTGTAACCCTGCCTGTAATATTAAACTGCTGATATGACCGAAAAGTAATTGAATGTATAAAAGGAAGCTAGAGCTCATATTGTACGTGGACTGGGTTGTATCATGGAGTATCACTAAACTTGACAAATGAGTTTCAAAAACAAAGATTTCAAAACCTATATTTCATGTTTCTTTTAATAAAGATTTTACCACTTTCCTGAGAAAAATGATTTTCTTGATAAAATAAGAATTTATTATGCGGATATGTGTAACTTTGGGTGCCTGAGTCGCTTGAGTGATTCACGAGCAGGAAGACCCTGTATTTGTGTATGTATTCATATGATGAGTCGCATGTATGATTCGCGAGCAGGCTAGCCGTATTATGTTAACCGCGTCACATGATCGATTCGCGAGCGGTGCAGATAGATGCATCTATGGTTTGAGCCGATTGACCCTTCGGCAGTGCACAATTTATTATTGTTGGTCCGCGCTGTTCGACCCTCGGCATTGCCTGTGCATGATATTTGCTGCGTAGTTGCTATGATATTTGCCTGATTACTGGCTTGAAATGTTAAATTGTCGATTGAAATGACAGAGATTTGAAGTTATTAAAAAGACTTTTGGAAGAAGTTGTTCCTTCCGTTGATTTATTATTATTTGATTAAATTACCATGTTGATTAATTATTAATATGACGAAGATATGGAGTGTTAAATGTGAACGGAGTTGTAAGATGTTTAAGTCCTGTTTTATAAATTGTCTATGATAAAACCATGCTTAGTGTCACTCTTAAATATTTTAAATTGACCTTTAGTAAGTGTCAAATTTGACCTCTCGTCACTACCTCTCTAAGGTTAGGCGGGCGACTTACTGAGTACACGTTGTTTTTGTACTCATGTTACACTTGCTGTGCATTTTATTGCACAGGTACTTTCATGGCAATGTGGAGGATTCAGAGACTTGGCGAGCTGCATCATCCAGAGGCGATCCGCAGCGGGCAGAGTCTCCTTCGTACTGTATTTATTTCATTTAAATTTCCTTGTCCAGTTGTATTTCGGATAGGCTTTGTAATGATTGTATAAATTCTTAGAAATTGCTCATGTACTTGTGACACCGGCTTCTGGGATATGTATTGGGATATACTTGCTTAAGTGAAATCTTTAAATCACTGTTTTTAATTAACAAACTTTTATTTGATTATCATGTAATAAAGTGAACGGAAATGTTTTCATAAATGTTAAAATCGGAAAATTGTTTCAATTAATTAATGATTTGGCTTGCCTGACATTGATGTCCGGCGCCATCACGACCTTAGGAATTTTGGATCGTGACATAATCAAGGTGAGATGCAGCAAGTAAAAGTAGGAAACAAGTTTGCACTACTGGAAGTCGAGGAGGTTAGGAATGATGTTGGTGATGTGGTGCAAAAATAGAATCAAGCTCAAACTAATGATAATTCTGTTGTTGCTCAGAAGAATATGCAGGAATCAGTCATTGATGATGTGCAGGAAGTGATTCAGCTTGATAAGACTTCTCCTATCCTTGTAGGAAAACAAGGTAATGTTAATAAAAACCCTAAAAATAAAACTCCTGGTAATGGGAAAAGGCTAAATCCTGCAGCTCCTAAATTCAATCCTACAACTGGAAAGAGTGCAAACTCTGTTGCATAAATGCCTAGTCTTACATCAGCTGGGAAGGGTGCTCAAAATAAGAGGGGAGAGTCCACTACTAAGGAGATAAAGAAAAATGAGCAACCTAATAAAGAAACAACAACTCAATGGATTTAAAGAGCCCCCACTAGTAATTTTGTTGCAACCAATACCTCTTGTCAAGATGTGCCATCAAAGGACACTAGAGTAGAAGGTGAACTAGCAAATAATTTAGATAATGAGCAGATTGTGGATGTTGAATTTGAGAAGTTTAAAATCAATGAGAAGGTTAAATGGCAAGGAGGTAGGCTATGGGCTGACCAAACCGTAGAAGACTCAGAGGAAGGAGAAATTCCGGATAAAATGCAAAGTGAAGAGGAAATTGGTGGAGATGCAGTTGAAGAAGAAGACAAAGTGTAAATGGAAATGCCATTGCTAAAAAGATAAGTGAGGAACAGAGTTTAGTTAACAATGCAAATGACTCCAATGGGCAACAAAATATCGATGTAGTGCAGAACAATTTTGAAGGAAATAATACAAAAATTGTGGCTGACAAAGGTGTTGATGTTAATGCCACTGATCCAGGAGGAACTGTGCAACAAATTGCTAGTGATTCTACAGCTAAGTCCAATACAAAAGAGAGTGGAAAGGATGCTAAAAAACAGATGCCACAGCCTCAAGTTCAAGTCTCAACTGAAATTACTATTCTATTTAATCTCACACAGGTGCAGATTGAAAAATAGCAGCAGAGAAGGCAATGATGGCTTTTCCAAAGAACTCTAATATTGTGGCTACAGAAGGATCAAAAGAAATAGCAATACAAACCGATCATGTAGATAGGGATATGGATGAAGATTCAACTGTATGGAACTTTCTCAATATTGCTAAGCAAGGGGATTTATCTCCTAGGAATATTGAAAAGGTGAAATCTGTTATTAAAGTTAGAAAGAAACAAAGTAAAGAGACTTCTACTGCACCAGCAAGTGGAGTACAAACTAGAAGGACACTTAGCAAATCCCAAAATCAGTGATGGATGCTATAATCTGGAACGTGCGATCAATCAATACTATGCAAGCTTTTGAGAGACTGATCACAATGCATAGGCAACATCATTTTGAGTTCATTGGTATTATGGAACCCATGTAACATGCAAACAAAGTGGAGAAATACAGAAGAAGGATAGTACTGGTTCAAGCAATAGTAAATGTTTCAAACAAGATATGGGATTTTATTGATGAAGTTTTTGAGGTTACAATCATGTATAACATGACTCAACAACTGACCTTGAGGCTTTTCCACACTGAAACTCATGTTGATCTCATTCTCACTCTAGTATATGCCAAATGTGATGCAATAGAAAGAATAGAGCTGTGGGACTCTTTGTATGCGATGGCTGATGACATGACTAACCCATGTCTTATAGGAGGTGATTTTAATGTTATATGAGATGAGGAAGAGAATTTTGGTGGACTACCAGTATCCCTGAATGATGTAGATTTATTTTAGGCATTGCATTAATACTTGTAACCTGACAGATCTTGGATTCAAAGGGAGCATTTTTACCTGGCGGAATGGAAGATCAGAGGATGATTGTATTTTCAAGAGACTTGATCGATGTTTAGGCAATATGGAACTACAACAAACTTTTCCACGTCTAGAAATTACTCACCTCTGCAAGTTAGGATCTGATCATTACCCAATGCTTTTAAAGTGTGATACTGAAACTGCTCCCATTAAGAAGTCTTTCAGATTTCTTAATTTTTGGGTTAAACATGACACTTTTAAAGATGTGGTGAAGGAGAATGGAATGCTGATTTTAGTGCCAGTCCATCTGTTCTATTTAATCATAAATTAAAAAAACTGAACAAAGCATTGTCTTTGTGGAGTAAAGCAACGTATGGAGATATATTTCAGAAGATTGCTAGCTTATAAGAAGTGGTGTTAGTTCATGAAAGATAGTTGGAGCGTATCCTACACAACTAAACAAAGAAAGACTTCATAAGGTACAAGGAGAAATGATTAGATACCTTGCTCTCGAGGAGAAATTTTGGAGACAAAAATCAGGTATGACATGGTTCAAAGATGGTGACAAAAATACCAAATTCTTTCATGTTAAGGTAATAGGTAGAAGGAAAAGGTTACAACTCAAGAGAATTCAAGACAATATGGGAAACTGGTTTGAAGAAGATGGGCAGAATGCAGAAGAGGCAGTTAAATTCTACCAAGACCAATTCTGTGAAACTGTAGTTCCAACTGACTTTGGCATCATTGAACATGTTCCTTGCTTGGTAAACAATGATCAAAATGAGAGTCGGATTTCCATGCCTACAAGGGAAAAAGTTAAAAAGGTTGTGTTTAGTTTAAATGGAGACTCTGCAGGAGGGCCAGATGGATTTACTGGAGCTTTTTATCAATCATGCTGGGAGATTATTGGAGAGGATATATATGCAATGGTCGTGGCTTTCTTTTGTGGCCAACAACTTCCTAAATGTGTCAGACATACAAATTTAGTTCTCCTGCCAAAGAAGAAAGAGGTAACTACATTTTCTGATTTGAGGCCTATAAGCCTAAGTAATTTCATCAACAAAATCTTTTCAAGAGTGATTCATTAAAGATTGGTGGAGTTACTCCCTAATTTGATCTTAGAAGAGCAAGCTGGATTTGTTAAAGGTAGAAGCATAGTTGAGAATGTTTAGCTAACACAAGAAATAATCACAGATATAAGGCTAAGAACTAAAGCTGGCCCTAATGTTATGATTAAGCTCGATATGACCAAAGCATATGATAGATTATCATGTCTGTTCCTGACCAAGATGCTGAGAAAGCTTGGTTTTTGTGAAAGATTTATCGGGCTGGTGTTTAATATAGTAGGAAACAACTGGTATTCAGTGCTCGTCAATGGACAACCATATGGTTTTTTCAAATTTTTGAGGGGTGTCAAACAAGGTGATCCAGTCTCACCTACATTGTTCATATTAGCTGCTGAAGCACTATCAATAGGTTTGAACTCCTTACATATGAATCGTTATTTCTGTGGCTTTGGCTTGCCAAAATGGAGCCCAAAAATAAATCACCTTTCATATGCAGACGATACTAGAATATTTTCATCCTATGATGCAACTTCTCTAAGGTTGGTGATGGAAGTACTTCATGCATACGAGACTACATCTGGGCAGTTGGTGAACAAGGGCAAGTCTGCCATTTATATGCACCATCTAACTAATTTGGAAGTGATTAGAAAAGTTGAGAGAATCACTGGTATTGGAAGGAAAGAATTCCCTTTCACTTATATAGGATGTCCTATTTTTTATGCAAGGAGAAGAATGGATTACTACCAAGGCTTGATGACGAAGGTGATGGACAAATTACAATCATGGAAAGGAAGCTAATTTCAATAGGAGGCAGGGCAGTTATTGCTAATGTACTTCAGAGCATGCCAATACATTTGTTCTCTGCAATCAATCCTCCCAGTAATGTTATCCATAAGCTCCACAAAATGTTTTCTAAATTCTTTTGGAGCAGTTTTGTGGGAGGTAGCACTATACATTGGGCCTCTTGGAATACACTTTGTATGCCTTGTGAAGAGGGGGGAATAGTTTTAGATCCCTACATGATGTATCAAAAGCACTGTTTTACAAACTTTGGTGGAATTTCAATACAAATCCAAGTCTTTGGAGTGCATTCATGAGTCAAAAATATTGCAAAAAACTGAATGCAGTAATTTTGCCATGGAGAAGAAGATTGCATGTGTGGAGAAAAATGTTAGAATGCAAAGATATAATTGACAGATTATATGAAAACCAAGAATGGGATCTTCATTGTTATGGTATGGTAACTGGACAGGTTCCACCAGATTTTTGTGTAGATGAGGACATACAAAATGTAAATGAGCTGGTGGTGAATGGGGCTTGGGATGTTAATAGAATGTTGGAAATTCTACATGAAGAATTGGCTATGCACATTGTAAAAAATATCAGACCTCCAGCATTGGAAAATATCCTTGAATCTCCCTATTGGATGCTTGAAACAAGAGGTAATTTTACTGTTAAATCAGCCTGGGAGTACTTGAGAAGGAGAGACAATCCTAGGCTATCTTATAAGATGATATGGGTGAAAGGATTTTCATTTAAAATCTCCTTTTTTTATGTGGAAAGCTAAGTTACCACTGGATGATTTTATGCGTAGATTGTGTTATTTTATGCCATCAAGATGTTGGTGTTGTGCTGAACCTAAGAAGGAATCACTAGTGCACATGTTTTTCACTTCAAAGGCTGCTACAATAGTGTGGAAATACTTCTTAACAAGAGCAGGAATTTCGATGCAAGAAGTGTCCTTGCACCAAGCCATTCAGAATTAAGCTTGTAATGTAGTCTTTACCTTCATGTATAGTGTGAGAATTGTGAAAGAGAAGAAACAGTCTGAAATATGGTGAAGCAGTATCAGTCAGAGGGTTATTTATCAAGTATTGACAACTCTACAATCTCTGGTGAAATTAAGAAAACCTGGCCTTCGTGTTCCTCACAGGTGGCATGACTTATTGAATATGCTGCAAAACTACACTCCAAGATTGAAGTTTGAGAAAGTAGTTTGGGAATTCCCAATGGAGGGTTGGATCAAAGTTAATACTGATGGAGCGAGTAGAGGGAACCCAGGGAGAAGTTCAGTTGGTTTTTGCTTGAGAGATGAGGCTAGAGATTTGAGATATACAATTGGAAAGGAAATCAATGAAAGTTCAAATAATGAAGCAGAGGCAATGGCAATTATGGAAACATTGAGACTGTGTAAAGAAATGAATTATACACAGATTTGGCTTCAAACTGATTCATTGTTATTGAATAACATAATTGAGGGAGTATGGAAACCACCTTGGTGTATTGTGGATCATATAGAGGAGATTAGAATGAAGGATGAATGTACTTTTACTATGACACATATTTTTAGAGAAGGAAACAAATTGGCAGACTACCTAGCAAATTATGCTCTAGATCATGGAAATATTGAATGCTATGACTTTTGGGATCTAGAATCACAAGGCAGGAGGATAGTCAATGAGGAAAAAATGCAACCATATTTGAGAGTAAAAGTTTCTCGAAGTTAGGCGGTAGAGGGGGAAGAATAGAAGGAGGTGAAGCTGGAGACAAAACAAGAAATTACCATGCACAAATCTGGATAGAGGAGAGCATGGTGATGCATTTTTTCACTAACTTCGTTTTCTTTTTTTGCAGGAAATATTATTGTATCTATGTCCTATTTTTCAAGGAACTCCCAGCTGGTGGTATTAGTACTTGGTACTCATTCCACTAGGAGAGGATTGAGGATAGGCACAAGCATGGACAATTGGAGAAGCAAGCTGCTGAAAATTCTGCTGCACAATGATTTCACACTGAGCAACTACCTTTGGGATCCCAATGGGAGAA
Organism: Nicotiana knightiana; assembly: GCA_005239525.1. Taxonomy (NCBI): domain Eukaryota; kingdom Viridiplantae; phylum Streptophyta; class Magnoliopsida; order Solanales; family Solanaceae; genus Nicotiana; species Nicotiana knightiana. The sequence goes on along the minus strand of ML377840.1, from coordinate 49,417 downwards.
AAATTGGGATCTTATAGTCTGAAGTTCAACATCAAATTAACACTCCAATAACACCAAAAGGGAGCTGTACTACAATTCTAATGGATAGCATACTCAAAACACACGCAAAAGTAATTGAATTATGTTGCACTCAACACTGGTGCACAGTTAGAAGTCTTTGTGTGTGTAGGGTCACTGATGGCTTGATTATCAAAATGCCAAATTCGTCGAATGGACCAACTGAATATACAGGAATCCACCCAAAGATCAAGAAGGAATATATTGATTATGAGACAAACTACTCATTGCTCTCTAATGATCAAATCCTTATGGAGGAGATCATGGAGAGGAGTTTTTATCTAACATTATTTTCTTTTTTGCAGGGAACATTACCGTGACCATGCCTCATCTAATGACAAACCTTCAATTGGTGGTATTAGTACTTTTTACTCATTCCATTGAAGGGGAATCATGGATGAGCACAAGCATGGTAAGGACTGGAAGGGGCAAATATGTTGCTCAGTGTTGTTTTATCAAATAGCACTTGAACTACTGGTTTTGGCATCAAAATCAGGGTAAATTGGCTGTGTTGAGGTGCTTAATCTCAATGCAGCACTCTTACTCAACAAACCAGAGGTCAAGTGTACAAAGATATCAGGGGAAAACACAAGGAATGCACGAGGCTTTGGTCACAAAAACATCATGGTTGAGCAGTACTGGGCAGGACATGAACACTGCAATTCTGAGGTGGTATGGGCTCATATGAAATAAGTTTTTAACACATCAATAATTCCAAAAGAGAGTTGCACAAAAATTCTCACTGATAACAAATTGAAAGCACACGCAAATTTCATTGAAATATGCTGCAGCAATCAACTTTGGTACTCAGTTGGTAGCATATGTGTGTGTATGGTCATTGATGGCTTGAGGATCAAAAAGACAAATCATTTTAATCGGCTATCTATTCATACAGGGAGTCAGGCAAATTACAAGAAGAAACACATTGGATATGAGGATCACACAGTAATCTTTCATGATCAAATCCTTAGGGAGGATATCATGGAGATTAATTTTTTAACTAACGTTGTGTTCTTTTTTGCAGAAAACGTTACTGTACCTATGCCTTATTCATTGAAAAACCTTCTAATGGTGGTATTAGTACTTTTTACTCAGGCTATTGAAGGGGAGTCATGGATGAGCATAAGAATAGCACAAATAAAAGGAAGGGGCAGATCTGTTGCCCAATCTCTTATCAGAAAAGGGCAGACGAACGACTGGTTTTGGCATCAAATTCTGGGTAATTTGGCTGTGTTGAGGAGCATTTTCTCAATGAAGAAGTATCCAACAACCTAGAGGTCAAGCCATACAAAGAGTTCAGGTAAAAACACAAGAAATTCACAAGAAAGTTTTTACAAAAACACCATGGTCGAGCATCTGGACAGGACAAGCGACAAAGCAATTGTGGCAACATTTTTTGAAATCAGTAAATTCAATCAGGGTGGATACTTCAATGAAACATAATAATAGGAGAACTCAGGAAGATGTTGAGGCTAACACTGCAGCAACAAACAGAAGGAAATCAGGCGAAAATGAAGGTGAACACAGTACAATCACGCATGGCTGGGCAGTGCTTATATTTGAACTTATGAGCTCAATAGAACAATGGACTTCATGCAGATTTTATGGGAAGGTTATTTCTGAATCTTGTAGTGATATGGCTATACACATAACACTTCAAGGGAAGCAGAATAATTCTCAAATCACCTCCACATGGACAGTGCTATTCTTGCAACAGAGAAATGGCTATGCATGCGATCAGCAGAGGTTGGGCTGTAGGTATATAATTCTAATATTTTCATGCAATCACTGGACATGGCCAATGCAAATAACATGGTCTTCTACTCGCAAGAAATGGAAGGACAACATCATGAATGACACCAAGGGCTAGTTCTTTGTGGCTACGTATGCATCAGGATAGATTTTTTACAATTATTAGACTTTAGAGTTCATTTTCTTATTAGATCATTATGTAATATTGGTTTTGGGTATCACAGGCTCAAAACTGATAATAGGACATATGTAATAGTAGTCATATCTTATAGTCTTACACATCGTACGACAATATGCTGCTTTATTTTACTGCTTTATAGATAAATAAAAACTAGCCCTAGGCCCTGCCTAGTGGATTGCTTACCAAAATAAAAATAAATAAATAAATAAACTTTCAAACCAATAACCTTCCAAACCCACAAATTTCATAAACTTCTGAACCGCTAAACTTTCAAAACCGCGAAATTTCGAACACGTAAACTTTGTAATTTCTAAACCCGTAAACTTCCAAACATATAAACCTCCGAACTCATGACTTTGAAACTTGTGAAATTCTGAACTTGTAATCGAAAGATAAAAAAACTAAAACTGAAAATATATATATAGAAAAAAAATCCGGGAGGGGGGTAGTGCAGAAAAATAAAAAAAATAGAAATTTGAAATTACAAAAAAAAAAAAATTAAAAAAAACCTTTTTTGTATGGGGTGGGGGCAGTGGGGTGCGGGGAGAAGGGATGGGTGGTGCAGAAAAACGGAAAAATAGAAATTTAAAAATTACAAAAAACAAAAGTAAAAAAAANGGGAAGGGGGGGGGGTTGGCCGGGGGGTGTAGTAGGGTGAGTGGTGACGGAAAAATAAACTGAAGTTTGAAAAAAGCCTTTTTGGAGAGGGGGATTAGGTGGGTGTGTGTGGGAATGTGGGGTGGGTTGGTGAGGATGGGGAAGGTTGAGAAGGAGTTTTGAAAAATATTTTCCCTTCTCTTGATAAGGAAAACATTTCCCCCAATTGGAGGAAAATGACTTCATAAGGAAAATGTTTTGCAAAACATTTAAGCCAACCAAACATGAAAAAATTAGAAAATATTTTTCGAAAAATATTTTCCTTCATACCAAACACACCCTTTATCTTCCACCCTATCCTTTGTAATCCTTTCTTTCATTTTATAAAATATACAAGTTTAGATCACTTCATTATCCATTAGTTATATCAGTTTTCTCATCAAAACCAAAATGTTATGAAATCTATAAATAGTACTATGGTGGATGTTTGTAACTCCTAAAAAATTTATTCCGACTAATCATCATATCATATCATACTATATCCCTAATACATAAATTATCATTTTTTCCTCATTTATTTATAATTTAGCTTATTTTAAAATTTTCAAAAGTGTCTAAATACATTACAAAATTAAAGGAGGAAGATGAAAAGACCTCCATTTTCAAAACTTTTTATGATCCAAGACTCTTAACGTTTTAGAACCTTTTTATTTACTGTTATAAATGAAAGATCATGATAATCTTGCAAACTATATTGGGACACTGAATAGTATTAGACAAACTGTAGTGGAAGATAAAACTTGAGATCTGATCCCACCTTCTAAAATGGAGTTTCAAAATCATAAGTCTGGGAATTTCAGTTCACATAAGTAAGTCGTGGCATGGTATAGTTTTTTTTTTTGGTTTAGTTGTAGAGTTTTTAATTGTATTTTATTCCTTCTTTCTTGCAGGTTGCAAGCTTATGCTTCTATTGATTTCTTCTTCCCTTTTGTCCTCTTTATGAATCATTGTATTTTACTGTTATGTTCCTTTCAGCTTCTCTGGTAATATATTACTCCCTCCAATCCATAATAAGTGACCAATTTATTTTTTTATTTTGGTCCAAAATAAGGGTCCATTTATATAATCAAGAAAAAATTCAATTTATTTTTTCAAATTACCCTTATGTACGTATCCCTAAAAAGTCTTTTACTCCTCACATTTACTATGCTGCAACATTTAATTAAGGGTAGTTTAGTCACACTAACTATTTTTGTCTAGAATTTTGTATTTTCTTAATGGGTGTGCCTAAAGCAAATTGGTCACTTATTGTGGACCGGAGGGAGTATTGGATATCATTTTCACACTCTTATTACACCTTATATTATAAGAGTGAATAACAAGATGTCTAATTACTTCATCACATTATCCTATTTCTCATGTTTCTGTTGGAAATTCTCTTTTCTCACAAAAATTCTACTTTTTTATTTCGATATTTCACTTAGCAACACTTGCAAGCGACAAGTAAATCTGTTACTTTTTTTTTGGCCTATTAGATAAGTTTATTTTTTTCTAATTGCTTGCTATGTTGAGACTTTTATTTACAGAGTAGCATGATATTTTAATAGTATTTATATTGTTGCACGTGTTCAGAAACTAGTATTTTGATAAAAGCAAAGAGGAGAAATGTTTAGTTAGGTAGTGGGTTTTCTATTAAATTTGATAATTGTGTATGTAAATCTACTAAATGTTGTTAAAGGCAATCGACAAACCTCCATGTAGGCACACTAGTGCCTCTATCCTATTTTCGATCTGAGAGTGAAGTTTAATGTACAATGTTTTCGTGGTTTTCGAGTCCGAAACCAAAATATGGTATTTTTTTACTGAAACGATCGAAAGGCGTAAAAAAAAATTAGTGATTAAAATACATATAGTGCCTTTTTAAAGGGCGCTATACCGTAAGCCGTTTGTCCGTTAAGGTATAGCGCTGATGTGTGACTATACTTTCATATTTTAGTGCATTATTTACTTTGCATTTTATATGCTTTAATGTTAAGCTACACTTTATTTGCGCATAATGAAGTCTATTTTATGTGTAGGTGAATTGGAGATGAAATTAGAGCAAAAGAAAGATTTAAAGAATAAAGTGTGCGGAAACTGTGGAAAGAAGAAAGAATGCATTAAGCAGTAAAAAGATGAGGAAGCTAGCAAACCAAGCCTATGAGCTCGTGTTAGAGCTGGCTAAACGATCCTTTGAGCTCGCGTAGGAGCAGGCTACACGAAGGATGAGGCGAGGTCCACCTCGCGTGAAGGCTGGCGACGCGTGGTCTGGGGCGAAGTCCATCTCGCGTGGAGCCTCACGAGGCAAGGTCTGAGGCACACTTACTCCGGATTTTGAAGGCTTATTTCATCTCATGGTTTGACTAGGACTTGATCTATGTCATTTAGGTCTTTTCCTACACATATAAATAGACAACACCACTTTTGAGGGAGTTTTGCAACCGGAGGCAAGAATAGCTCGTGGAACATCTGTTGGGAATTAGAATCATCGATTTTTATATTCTGTTATTACTTTGTAATTTAATTATTCAAAATATTTTGGATATTGTTACTATGAGTATGAGTAACTAACTCTTAATCTAGAGTTTTGATGGAACCTATTGGAGGATGATTTTCCTGTTACGTTAATATAGATTTACCGTAGTATTTTCTCTATTTGTTCAACTACGTTTTTATTGTGGTTGGTTGAACAAATCTCAATCAACTGTGCCTATTTAGTGTGTATTACTCGGGAGAGAGTGCATATTTAGGTAATTTTTGAAAAACATCACTCCTAACGTATATGAGGGATCATACAGAGGATATAAAGGTGGGATTATGAATAACAAAATCTTGGTGCGATCCGAGTGAGCCGTACTTAATGTCAGCTAGCGTAATTCGGGAGAATATGTCTAGTAAATTGTGGTAGTTACTCGGGAGAGAATTACGACACTCAGAGTGCTCATGATCGGTAGATAAGACTTAGGCAAATTTATAAGAAACTTAGCGGAAATGATTCCGACAATAGGGGAAATCATAACCTTAGATCATTCCGATTCTTGTCTAAAACACGTTCGTAGTTAGTTATTAATTATTTCATTTTCATTACGTGATATTTAGTTAGTAAACATCCAATTTGTCACTTAAATATTTCTGAAGATTGATTGCGTGAATTTGTGCGAGTCTAGTATTTCTGTTTAATAGGTTAATTTTCTGTGGGATTCGACTCCGGACTTATTAATCGGAATATATTTGCAACGACCTCTTAGTCCTTTTTATAAGGTATAGTTGGGCGTGATCAAATTTTGGCACTGTTGCTTGGAAATTAACGGTGTTATTAATTGCAGCTAAAAGAAGTGCTAGGATTCTTAGTGTAGTCAATTTTCTTCATTTTAAACCAAATACATTGAAATTCTAACGTTTGTAGTCTTGGGTGTTACAGGTGCATGCCTAGAAACTCCTTAAGAACTGGTGAATTGTTCGAAGCATTATCAGATCCTGAGAAAGTTTTGAAGGTACTAAATCGTGCAAACAAGAAGGGCAAACAACAACATAACTCAATAGAACAAATCGAACCAGACATGGATGATGGAATAGAAAATCCAAACAATAACAGAAACAATGCGAATGAACCGTAAAATCAGGGCGTGGTGCCTCTTGTGTCAGAAGAAGCATTATATGATTGGGCACAACCCACCACCGAAAATCTGGAAACCGCAATTGCAGTCCCTCATATACAAGCGTTATCATTTCAAATCACAAACAACATGCTACATTTGTTGAAGAACAATGGATTGTTCTCATGGTCATACATTGAAGATCTTCAGCAACATCTGAAGAATTTCCTTTCGATATGTGTCACGCAAAGGCAACCTATAACACTAGAAGCAATAAGCTGTTATTGTTTCCATTCTCTGTGACAGGAGAAGCTCAGACTTGGCTTAATTCACTCCCCATAAACTTCATCACTACTTGGGAGGAATTAGTCAAGCAACTTTTGAACAAGTTCTATCCACCCAATAAGACTGCTAAAGAAATTGATGATATATTGAGCTTCAGGCAGAGACCAACAGAAACACTACATGAAACGTGGGAGAGGTTCAAGGGTATGTTGGTTAAATGTTCACATCATGGCATTCCAGATCAGATGTTGGGGCAGAGGTTCTACATGGGGCTGGCAGACGGCTTAAAGGCCAATGTTGATGCTTCAACAGGTAGAGCATTTTTGAGCAAATCATTTAGAGAATGCAAGATCCTACTTGATAAAATGGCTCAAAACTCAGGATGGATGACAAGAGACTCTACGATCACTCATGTATTTCACTCAGTGGCTTTGGACCCAAACAACTCCATAGCCGAAAATATGGCCACTCTAATGACGCAAATGAGTATTCTCACCAAAAAGATCGATGAATCAGGCCAGAAGCAGCATGTACACATAGTTGACACAACTAATGGGGTATTATGTACACCATGAATTAACCAACCATATGTATGCTCGTGGAGTGTGGAAGGTGACAACCAACACTATCAAGAAGATATGAACTATGTGGCCAACTATGGGGGACATAGGCAAGGTGGTCAGGATTGGGGGCAACAAAATCAACAATATAGATGAGCACAACAACAACGGTGCAATAACAACAACAATACTGGAGCTATGCGACCACAGGGTCAAGTTTTGCCTTACCAAAGGCAACAAGTTTACAACCAGCAAAATCAGCAGCTAGCTTATCAACATCATTAACAACAACAAATAGTGAGACAAGTTGATGGGTTGTCTGAAATTAAAGGAATGCTGCAACAACTGATTGGGTCTAATGGAAAAATACAAGAAAGAGTGGACTCACATGAATCAACGATAAAGGGCATTGAGATTCAATTAGGATAGATTTCGATGGCTCTAAATAATCGTCCCCAAGGAACATTACCTGCAGATAGACAAGTCAATCCAAAAGAGTAGGGTCTGAAACAACTTATGGCCGTGAATCTAAAAAATGGTAGAGACCTAGATCTAGAGCAAGAAATTGCTCGCGAAAGTCGAGCAACTGAAATACTTGTGACAATACCCATTGAGGTAGATGATTAAATATGGTTAATTGAGGTGATGGTACAACATGCACAAGAGAGCACAAGCAAAGAAAAAGAGGTTGTGAAGGAGACTGAAGTAGCACAAGAAACGACAGTAGAAGTAGTGCCTGAGCAAAATAAAACTCAAATCACATGAAGAAAATGACCTCCGACACCATTCCCACAGAGATTGGACAAATATCAGAAGGATGAGCAGTATAAGAAATTCATGGAGATGTTAAAACAAATCCAGGTGAACATTCCACTGATTGACGCTTTGCAGGAGATGCCTGGGTATGCCAAAATGATGAAGGATTTAATGTCTCGCAAATTTGACTTCCAATACCTGTCCACTTATACATTAACCCAGACCAGTAGTGCAGTCCTGAAGAGACCCATAACTGAGAAGTTATCAGACCCAGGGAGTTTCGCAATCCCATGCACGATAGGCAGCTATGCTTTTGCTAAAGCATTGTGTGATTTGGGGGAAAGCATAAACTTGATGCCCTTGGCTATCTTAAAAAGGTTAGGCACTGTAAGAGCAATACCCACATCCATGTTACTACAACTAGCCTACCGGATGGTGAAGAGGCCATCAGGTATCCTTGATGATGTATTAGTGTAGGTTGGGAAGTTTGTGCTCCCAACAGATTTTGTCATTCTGGACTGCCGGGTTGACGAGGAGATCCCCATAATTTTGGGAAGACCATTCTTGGCCACTGGGAGAGCTTTAATTGATTGTGAAACTGGATAGCTAAAAATGAGACTAAATGATGAAGAGATAACATTCAATGTGCAGAAATCTATGCGGCGACCAAGTGAATTTGCTAACTGCTCTCTAATAGAAGCCGTGGATGTAATTTTGGAGGAGGAAGATGAGACCTTGAACGCTAAAGACCCTCTAGCAGCCTGTCTCATGAACTTAGATGAAGTAAATGGAGAGGAAATGGCGGAGTGGGTGCTGGATCTTGAAGGCCAAGGGTTTTGGAAAAGAGAGCTGGAATTTGAGCCTTTGCACTTAGTAGAAAGAAAAACTCCTCCAGCTAAGCCATCGATAAAAGTGCCACAAGCCGCTACCACCTCATCTCAGGTATGCTTTCTTGGGACCTAACTCAACTTTACCTGTTATTATCTCATCTAGTTTGTTAGATGTGCAGGAAGAACAACTTTTGCAGGTATTGATAGAGTGCAAAACTGCAATTGGTTGGACCATTGCAGAAATTAAGGGTATCAACCCGACCTTCTGTGTGCATAAAATTTACTCGAAGATGGCCACAAACCTTCCAGAGAACATCAAATAAGGTTGAACCCCAACATCAAGGAAGTTATGAAAAAGGAGGTGATAAAGTGGTTAGATACGGGGATCATTTTCCCCATCTCCGACAGCAACTGGATCAGTCCAATGTGTGCCAAAGAAAGGTGGGATGACTGTAGTGAAAAACGAGAACAACGAGTTGATATCAACAAGAACAGTCACAGGATGGCGAATTTGTATGGACTACAGAATATTGAACAAGGTCACCCGAAAAGACCACTTTCCCTTGCCGTTCATTGATCAAATGCTAGATAGATTGGCTGGGAGGTCCCACTTTTTCTTTCTGGATCGATACTCGGGGTATAATCAGATCTTTATTGCCTTGGAAGATAGAGAGAAAATGTCATTCACCTGTCCATATGTCATCTACACTTTCCGGAGGATGTCGTTCGACCTATGCAATGCACCTGCCACATTTCAAAGATGCATGGTGGCCATCTTTACATATATGGTAGAGTACATAATGGAGGTATTTATGGATGTTTTCTCAGTGGTGGGAGACTCATTTGATGATTGCCTAAAGAATATAAAAAGAGTGCTGAAAAGATGTGTGAAGGCTAGTCTGGTGCTCAACTGGGAAAAGTGCCATTTCATGGTACAGGAAGGTATAGTCTTGGGGCACCTAGTGTTGAGTAAGGGAATTGAGGTAGATCATGCAAAGGTTTATGTGATAGAAAATCTTCCACCACCCACTTCCGTCAAAGCAATAAGAAGTTTCCTTGGCCACGCCAGTTTCTATAGATGGTTTGTAAAAGATTTCTCCAAAATTTCTAACCCCTTGTGTAAACTTCTTGAAAAATATCACCCTTTTGTGTTTTGTGATGATTGCAGGGTAGCGTTTGAGAAGTTGAACAAAAAAATTGGTGACTGCACAAATCATAGTGGCCCACGACTGGGGGCAACCTTTCGAGCTGATGTGTGACACAAACGACTATGCTGTGGGAGCAGTTCTTGGGCAGCGAAAAGATAAAGTCATGCATCCCATCTACTATGCAAGTAGAACCCTGAGCGGCACCCAACTGAACTATATAGTGATAGAGAAAGAGATACTAGCTGTGATGGTCACATTCTATAAATTCACGTCATACCTCATAGGCTCAAAGGTAATTGTTTACACTGACCATACTACCCTCAAGTACCTAATTGAGAAGAAGGAGTCAAAGCCGCGCCTAATTCGATGGGTGCTACTACTACAAGAGTTCCACTTGGAAATCCGGGACCGAAATGGAACAGAAAACCAAGCCACTCATCATCTGTCTAGGCTCGAAGGAGCGAAAAAGAAGGTTGAGGTAGAGGAGATCATAGAGACTTTCCCGGATGAACAACTCTTAGGGACGAGCCTCGATGCTACACTATGGTATGCAGATATTACAAATTACTTGGCAAGCAGTATTGTTTCTTATGAATTGTCTTCTATGCAAAAGAAAAACTTTTTTCGTGATTGTCGCATATATTTTTGGGATGAACCATATTTGTTTAGGATTTTTCTTGATAACATGATCTGGAGATGCATTCCCGAGATAGATAAATCTTCTGTTTTACATGCATGTCATGCTTCACCGTATGGAAGACATTTTGGGGGTGTAAAGACAATGGCTAAAGTGCTGGAGTCAGGTTTTTCTTAGCTGACGCTATTTAAAGATGCACATTTCTGGGTGAAAAATTGTGATGAGTTCCAACGGACGAGAATATTTCCCATCAACATGAGATGCCCATGAACCCAATCCAAGAGGTAAAAGTGTTTGATGTGTGGGGAATCGACTTTATGGGACCATTTGTCAGCTTATACAATAACAAGTACATACTTGTAGCGGTGGACTATGTCTCAAAATAGGTAGAATCCGTGGCACTTCCAACAAATGATGTGAAGGCAGTTATTGGTTTCCTGAAAAAGAACGTCTTCACCCGATTTGGCACTCCAAGAGCTATCATCAGTGATGGGGGTACCCACTTCTGCAATCGAGCCTTTGAAAAGCTGTCGGAGAAATATGGGGTTTGCCATAAAGTTGCTACTCCATATCACCCACAAACGAGCAGGCAATTCGAGGTGTCAAATAGAGAAATCAAGAGTGTTTTGACCAAAACTGTAAATGCTAGTCGGACTGATTGGGCGCGGAAAGTGGATGATAAGCTATGGTTTTACCGCACTGCATTCAAACTCTGATTGGTATGTCTCTGTATAAATTGGTGTTCGGAAAGGCATGTCACTTGCCGGTGGAGTTAAAGCATAAAGCATTCTGGGTGTTGCGACAATTAAATCTGGACGTGGAGGCCGCTGGAACTAGTAGAGTCACAGAGCTGCATGAACTTGACGAGTTTCGGTACCATGATTTTGAGAGTACAAGGTTATACAAGGAAAGAATGAAACTAGTGCACGACAAAAACATTCTTGAGCGAAATTTTAAGCAGAGAGACAGGGTATTATTATTCAATTCGAGATTGAGGTTGTTTCCGGGAAAATTGAAGTCAAGATGGTTAGGACCATTTCGTGTGCTAGAGATTCACCCCACCGGAGCCGTAGATATTGCTGCGTAAGATGACTCTCACAAGTTCAGAGTCAATGGGCACATGTTAAAACATTATTTGGGCATGGATGACATGAAAGTAGTGTCGGTGACTCATTTGATAGAGCCACCAATGTTGAGAGAGCCTTAAGTCGATTGCATGTGTCGTGCCGCGAAGTAAAATCAGACGCTTCATTGGAGGAAACCCATTGTAATGTTGTATTTGTCATGTCGTGACATTAACTAAGGCGCTCGTTGGGAGGCAACGCAATTCATAGTTGATTTTTGGTGTAATTAGAAATTTTCTTTTCGTTTTTAGGTACTAACATGTTTGCAGGTGATTTCGGCAAGTCGTATAGTGCACTGCGCGTCGTTAGGCCTCGCGTCGCCTGAAGGAAATGTGGCGTGGGAGCTTGCCTCACAAGGGATAAAGCGAGGTGCATTAGGCGTTATACCTCGCGCCGCAAACGAAAAGGCGTGGTGCATCAGGCGTTAAGACTCACGCTGAAAGCCCCTAAGCTTGCGTTGGAGCTCGCCTCGCGAGGGGTAAGGTGAGGCAACATGCACGCGTCGCCAGGTAAGTGAGATTTCTAGATTATTTTAATTTTTCCCCTTATTTATTTTAACCCCTCTTAAAAAAAACCTAACTTAAATGCCAAAAACCCACTGCTCACAAAACACACCCTCACACACTTACGCAGAACACTGCCAAACCCTCTCCTTCACAACCCCATTAAAGACAAGCAATCTTCTGCTATTTCCTTCACTTACAACAGCAATTCAAAGGCAAATCCCTCCTCTTAAACATCTAAGGTATGATTTCTATCTCCTTTCTTTGGAAATTTCGAGTTGGGTGAATGGATGAAAATAGACACAAATTTTGGGGTTGTTCTTCATTGTAATAATGTGTTTGTGTGTCCCAACCCCATGAACCCCATAGGAATGGTGTTGCTATTGTGTGAACAAGTGATAGTACGGAACTCCCAAGCCAATTGGGAGGGTGAGGCAATCCCTCACCCCTACAAGCATTCCCATGGCACTAGTGCATGCTAAGTGTTTGTTATAATGGATCAAAGGCATTCTTTGTCCCCATTGGAGCCCGAGTCTCTGGGATTATAAGACTAGTGATATGTAGTCGTGCACCACTTTAAAATCTTAAGTGCTGGGTGGCTCGCCGGTAGCCCGATGCTTCAAAATTGGAAGAAGCACCTATGTGTCATTGCTATTCTCATGCTAAGAAAATATGAGGTGAAGTCCGAGTAACCTTTGAAATTATTGCGAATCATGTGTTAAACTCTTAAGTGTGGGGTGGCAAGACTATGTGTTGAATGTTGTAATGCAGCTTAAACTAATTAATGCTTACTTGTGTAGGAACGAATATGCTTCCAGGAAAAGACACCATCAGGGGCAAAGCCACATCCATTGCTCCATCTAAAGCTAAGGCTACCTCCGTACCTCCCCCGAAGAAGAGAAGGGGGGGGGGCTACTTCCAGTCAAGGTAAATGATTGCAAGCCGTGGAAGCCACACGTCCACAACCTCAAGGACAATGGGAGTTCAGCAACAAAAGAATACCCCCACATACTAAGGACTGGTACAAGCACTGTAGGCCAAAACATATACATCCGGAAGCTGTTATTCATGAGCGTCGCCTGCAAGACAAGTACCAGACAATTTGGAGAGGAATCCATGAGATGGTGTTGAGCTATGTATTCAAAAATACAGGGGATATAAATATCAATATGGTTCGGGAATTCTATGCTGGGTTTGATCCAAAGGATACTGAACAACTGGTGCCGATTCGTGGACGGTTGATAGACTTTTCAGCTACGACAATATGTAATTTTTTAGGTGCTCCGGATGTTCCTCATGAGCCATTAGACTACTTCATAGCCCATCCCACATATAGAGAGATGAGACACACTCTTTGTGGTGTCAATTCTACGGTAATGTGGGTTCGGGATAAGAAAACAAATTGGCACAGGAAATTCCCCAAGAAAACGATGAGGGCAGAGGCTCAAGTATGGCTGAAACTTATTAATGCATGGCTCCTGCATTGCAATCATGACACGCTCATTATCCATGAGAGGACGTGCGTGCTATATTTCCTCATGACGAGTTAGAGGGTGAATGTGGGTCAGTAGATCCGCCACCAGATGTCTCTAGTAAGAACTAGTAAGAAGGTTGATCAAATTCCATTTGCAAATATGTTGACCCAGTTCTTAAGACACGAAGAGGTTGATGAGGAGCCAGAGTTCGACCAAATCATTGATCATCCCCTGCGACAAACAGACATTATTAGCGTCCGGGTGAAGGAAGAGACTGTCATCCCATCATTGACAGGTGTCGAACGCAATGCTCGTGATGATAGTTTTATGGCCCATTTATATGGGATGATGGATTTGCAGCTGCAGATAGGGGGGCGACTTGCCATTATAGAGGAGAGAGATATATTGGATGAGCGGTTCCCGCTCAATGCTCATGCTCAGCAGCTGGTTGGGCTAGGTGATGGATACAGACTCCCAGATGATTCGGATGTCAACATACCTGAGCAGTCTGAGGCCGAGCTGGAGCAGTCAGATGATGATGGTGATGATGATGAGGAGGAAGCAGAATAAGAAGAGTGGCCAGCCTCAGAGGATGAGGTCGATGATGCAGCTTGACCAGGGAGTTTTTTCCTACACCCTACTAATTTTTTCTTGTTTTGTCAGTTGTGTATCCACTGAGGACATTGCATGAAATAAGTGTGGGGTGGGGACTTGTAAAAATTAGTCTTGTTTTAGTTATTTGTTTTTAGTAAGTGTCGTCTTAGTTTTAGCTAATTGTTTTAGTTATTTGTTTTTAGTTATTTATTTTAGTTAGTTTTGTCTTAGTTTTTTTAGAAAAAAAATATTAAAAAAATAAAAATAAAAAAATATATAGAAAAATTGGACTCTTCCCGACGATGGATCTCCTAGACAGTTTTCTTGATAGAATTAAGTCTAAAGAACAAAAAACAAAAAAGATTTTCTTGTAGGTAGTGTAGTAATTCTCTCTTGATTTTTTTGGGCCGCGGTTCTTTTCCCAGGGATTTTAGTTGAACCGGGTGTAGTTAGTTTTAATTTTTAGGAGTAAAAACCATTGGGCTATGCATTGAATTGCAAAGATATCTCTTAACTTTTTTATGCCTTGAGAATAGTTAGTACTCTAGTTGTGACGCTTAGACTCAGTTTTTGACTTTAGTATAAGTACCTTAAATCGTAGATTCTTAAATTTGCTTAACTTTTTTGACTGGAGTGTCGTGATAAAACCAATCCTGAGTGAGTTATGTGCCATGTCTGTGTGAGGTTTGTATGTATTCTGCGCATTGCATTTGATTTCTAGAACTTGCCTCGTGTGTGTGCAAAGCGAAATAGTAGTCTTATTCAGTCTGGGAAGTGATATAGACATTTCTTTGTTGAGCCAGATATATATAGTTTACCCGCCTAAATATTATGTAACGTAGTTAACCCCTTTGAGCCTATAATCCTGTTTCTTTGTTAACCACATTACAAGTCTTACCCCTTTGTTTGAATCGACCATATATTTGAACCTTGTCACTTCTCATGAGAACTTGAATTGTGATGAATTATGTAAAAGCTAAAGTGTCGGGTGGTGGTTTGGCTTTTGAGTGGAACAAATGAAATAAGGAGAAAGGTGCACCATTTGAAAGAAAAAAAATATGTCAATTAAATCCACTTGAAGAAAAAAAGAAAAAAAAAACATATATATAGTTGTATTGTATGAAAAATAATTCTTGATGGTGGTGGCTAGTGATATACTTGTGCTTAAAGAAGTATGGGGTACTATACTTGGATGTGAAGGTGGAATTTTGGTTTGACATAAGTATGGGCTATAGTATTAAAGTATATGTATTAAAGTTCTTAAGGGAGGTGTAGTCACTTATATCCAAATGTATCCTACCCAACCCCCACCCTACATTACAACCAATTAAAGTCCTACTTGATCCTATACTGAATGAGCTCGATTAGTAGAGTATTACACTAAGGGAAAGCCTACGGTGCATCATTTGTGGCATATGAATGTTATTTCTGAGAGCGAGTGAATTTTTCCTATCTTGAGTTCCTACGTTCCCAAAATTCATTGTGTGTGGAATAAGCTCTTTGTTGGGTGAGAGAACGTGATTCATAAAGAAAAGGTAATGTCATTGACCTCCATGTTAGAGTAAGTAAGTGAATTGTGAATAAGGAATGGTATTTGTGAGTCAAATCTTGAGGTGAGGATGTTACACCTTTGTGCTTAGACTATTTTAAAGATTCTTGGTGTGATGAGTTAAGGGAATTGCTTAAAAAGGTCGTGCCTACAAGTGTAGTTTTATTGCTCAAGGACGAGCAATGTTTAAGTGTGGGGTATTGATGTGTGGCTATAATTCCATATTTTAGTACATTATTTACCTTGCATTTTATGTTCTTTAATGTTAAACTACACTTTATTTGCGCGTAATGGAGTCTATTTTATCTGTAGGTGAATTAGAGATGAAATTAGAGCAAACGGAAGATTTGAAGAATAAAGTGTGCGCGAAAACTGTGGAAAGAAGAAAGAATGCATTAAGCAGTGAAAAGATGAGGAAGATGGCGAAGCAAACCTATGAGCTCGCGTTAGAGCTGGCTAAGTGAGCCTTTGAGCTCGCGTGGGAGCTGGCTACGCAAGGGATGAGGTGAGGTCCACCTCGCGTGAAGGCTGTCGATGCATGGTCTGGGGCGAGGTCCATCTCGCGTGGAGCCTCACGAGGCAAGGTCTGAGGTGCACTTACTCCAGATTTTAAAGGCTTATTTCTTCTCCTGGTTTGACTAGGACTTGGCCTATGTCGTTTAGGTCTTTTAATACAAATATGAATAGATAAAAACACCACTTTTGAGGGAGTTTTGCGACCGGAGGCAAGAATAGCTCGTGGAACATCCGTTGGGAGTTAGAATCATCGATTTCTACATTCTGTTATTATCTTGTAAATTAATTACGCAAAATATTTGGGATATTGTTACTATGATTATGAGTAGCTATACTCCTAATCTAGGATTTTGATGGAACCTATTGGAGGATGATTTTCCTGTTACGTTAATATAGATTTGTCGTAGTATTTTCTATATCTGTTCAACTACGTTATTATTGTGGTTGGTTGAACAACTCTCAATCAACTGTGCCTATTTAGTGTGTATTACTTGGGAGAGAATGCATATTTAGGTAGTTTTTGAACAACATATCTCCTAACGTATATGAGGGATCGATACAGAGTGTTTAAAGGTGGGATTAGGAATAAAGAAACCTTGGTACGATCCGAGTGAGCCGTACTTATAGCCAGCTAGCGTAATTAGGGAGAATATGTTGTCGTGCCCCCTATTTCCCCCCCTTTCAAATCGGTCAGGGTATTCGATATTATTGGGACAACTCGTTTCCTTTTGGGAAAGGGATAAGGAATTGAAGAGTCGCCACCTAACGAGTTAAGGTGCATTAGGTCACCTACTAAAGTTATTTACAAACACAGATTAGATAACCAGAGATAGGGTAAGGGCTTGAAATTACTTCAAGGGGAAGGTGTTAGGCACCCCTCGAAGTCCACAACTGTGGTCCCCGACCCAAACAAACTTTGTGAACATATAGCATATAAGCAATAAACACATAGGTAAATATATGAAGGTTTTGAGAAGATTTGCAGTCCAAGAACACATATGTAAGGGATGGGGGGGGGGTCCCAGGTTGTTTATCCTATAGGATCACATCAGTACAATCCCAGTAATCACTCCTCAGGAGAGGGGCTACACGTGGCATTAGCGCACCGGATATCATATCCATGTCTACCCTTCCCACCCCTTAGTGGTTATTAAGCGAGTTTATTTAACGACCTCTAGGAATGCTGTTACCCGTCCCTTCTTAATGGTCCCGGAGGAGATTAGGACCTCTACCTATAGGTAGTCTAGACAGACCCTTAAGGTTTAAAAGGAGAAAATACTAGGCGACAGGCAAGAACAAATAGGACTTTAGAAGATAAATGCAAGAAAATCAGTTAAGAGGCTCAAATTTACCTCCACAGATAATGCACATAAGCAGCATGTCTCAAACACAAACAAGAGGCAGTTTTATTAGACAGTATCCTAAGACAGGATGTCTAAGTAAATATCAATGCACAGAAGTATGCAGCTTGTATATAAGCTTAATAGCAAGGGCCTAATCAGTTTGCCTACTGATTTTAAAACCTGTTAGCCTTTAGATAGTAAACAATATTCATTTTTTTAGAGATTGATTACCTAAGGTTTTCCTAAGCGTGGGGTTGTGCGTAGTAATTACCAAAACTATTAGACAATTTTGAAGTTGTTTTACCTAAAGCATGTTGTTCTAAGTGATATGATTATGCAGAGATTGTTACTAGTTTTATTAAGAGTAAGACAATTAGATGTGACCCTGTTTCTACCTTTTTCGTGAGTCAGTAGTTAAGCTAGGTATGGTTAAGTAGATGTAAACGAAATCCTAGAGCAGGATATCTAATATGCACATATAAATGAAGGATGGTTAAGCCATAATTTCAGGATACACAGAATTCCTAAAGGCATGTTTTCTAAAATGCACAAAGAGTTACAGGGTGATGGAGACATGATTTTGAATGCACAGGGGTAACAACTTTTATGTTAACGTTGTTAATTGTCCTAGGACCAGGATTTCGAAGCGATAAACATAAAGCATGGATGAGATGCTGAAACAGTAGACATGAAATCCTAGGAACA
The DNA here is from genome assembly GCA_005239525.1 of Nicotiana knightiana. NCBI lineage: Eukaryota > Viridiplantae > Streptophyta > Magnoliopsida > Solanales > Solanaceae > Nicotiana > Nicotiana knightiana. Next base: position 31,170 of record ML377840.1, on the reverse strand, counting down.
TGGTATCTAGTGCATGCTTGGCATGGTTTGAATGAACATGCTGGTCCTAAAACATGGATTCTAATGCAGATAGAAACAATATAAAGCTTAAAATATGATTTCTACCCAATGATGTTAACAGAACTATATGGCTACCATCCCCACTTCACTAGCCATCCCTAATATCTGTTTACAAATAATTATTACAGACCAGCTGAATAAATTACATAAATAGATCAAGGAAAAGAAGAAGTTAAACTATAGGGAGACTGAAAAACAGGCCCAGATTCCCAGAACCACAAGTGCCCAAATGTTTCATAGCCTTTTTCATATCCGGGTGTGTCAGAGTTCCCTAAGGACCTCAAGGGATCCAGGTCAGTGCTCACACCCAGATTTCATAACCATAATTGAGTAAGTGCAGTGTGAAAGGGTCGGCCCCAGTGCATCAGAGTTCAGAGGGATCTCACAGGAATCCCAAGGCAGTCATACACTGGAGGGGTAGAACCTAAGGACCTAAGAGTAGAGTGAGAGTGCTTGACAAAGTTTTGAAAATGGTTTAAATAGGAGAGCAGTATTTGAAAGAAGGGATTCAGTTACAGTAGTTTTATAAAATAGGTGAGTTGTTTAGCAGTAAAACAATTTTGATAAGAGTGGTGAAATCAAACGAACGACACATCAAACACAGAGCCCAAACAGGTTCAGCAATACTCAAGTAACAACCCTTCACACAGGGATAATTGGGGACTGGGACACATAATACACATATAATAAACACATGTCTTTTACAATTAAGGGGTAGCTAATAGTGTGAATAGTGAGACATGAATTCAGGAGTGCTAATTAAAACAGTCATAGAATCAAAAGTGCTTAGGGGGGGTTCATGGGATTGGGAGATGACATAGTATAGGATTTCATAGCAGTAGGGAGGACATAGAAGCACCAGACATGATTGAGCATAGCATCAGGGAAACTTAGGGTAACAAATCAATAAGGCATACCAGAACTAGGCTACTAGTACACAAGCATCAAAACAGAATTGAGTCATATTACAAGTTTATAAGAACATGCTAATCCTAAAGAGTTAAGGCATAATTAGCGTACTAGATGAAGCAATGATGCAAAGAGGTCAATTGCATGTTGAACAACAAAACAATATATAGAAACAAATCAGGAACATGATAAACTGAAGCAGTAAAATAAACATATTGGTTTTGGGACTTAAATTGAAAATCAGAGCATACCAGTAAAGGGATAGTAAACACAAAGGTGAAGGGGGCAGGAGAGCACAATAATTAGCCTTGGCTTGCAGCCGGCTAACTCCGAATAATAGTAAGTGACAAAGAAAGAGAGCATAAAGCTTTGAGTGTAGGAGATAGAGTTTGAACTCATGTGTTTGTCTGTATTGAGTTCAGTGTATGAGTATGTATCAGTGCCTTGTGTTGGCGAGTGTGTACATATATATAGTAGTTTGAAACTAGGTAAAATAAGGTAAGAAACACAATTAGGCAGTAAGTTATGGAGCTCATAACCAATTAGAGCAACAATCAGTCCAACCACTCCCTTAATTAAGGGAGTCATTTCGAACGGTAAAAGACAGGAAACAAGTAATGAAAGGAATTATGTATGACTGGAGCATAAATAAGGAAATAATTTCAATCAGTGCAAGTAATTTGGCTAGGTATAGAAAGGTCTAATTAAGGAAACAATTAGTAAGAACCAACTAATAATAGTCAATCACATAATAAGGTAAGAAAATAGTTTACAGGTTAGAAAGCACTAAAGACATCATCACAGGAAATCAGTTAAAGGTGTTAATCACAGAAAATTAGGAATTCAAATAGGAACAATGTCGATTAAGGGGAGAGTTAACACAAAACTTTATGAACAAATGGAATAAACACATAGTAGGAAAGAAGAAGAAAAAAATTAGAAACCCTAATGGACACAGTTGTACAAATCACGTAGAATCAGGGATTCAACCAGAAAATAGTAACGACTAGAGGAATTAATAGAACAAATGTAATATAAGTGTAAGAAGCAAGAATCAGAAACCCTAATAAATATAATAGGGTAGAAATCACAAAATACTCAGATTAATCGAAGCAGATTCATGAGAATCAAATATGTAGACAAGTTGAGAGAACGAACAGTAAAGACGAACTCAGAACCCAAAGTTTAAACCAAGAAACTTAGGGTTTTCAACATAATAAATCAGATAAAGGAAAAACTTAAATAAATCGTTTAAACATAGTGAAAATCACAGAATAACACTGAAATCAGAAGAAAAATCATTTTTGAAAAAGGGTTAAGAAACCCTAGTTTGAAGATGAAGATATGCTTCAGAAAAAATCCGAAAAATCTTTAAGAAAACAGTAAAGATAACTCGAACAGACTCAGATATGTTGCAGATCTAAGAAATTCAGTGTTAAAATTAGGGTTTCAGAGAGAGAACCCAAATAGAGAGAGAGTCGTCTTAGAAACCACAGGTTCTAGCTAGAGATGGGAGGATCTTACTCAGATGGCCATGGACGGCCTGAGAATGACATGAAAACCATGGGAGGTTAATGAACCGCCTTCTGGTTCCTTTGAGGACCTCAAGGCAGCAATAACCCGGTGTAGGAAGGAGCCGCGGAGGCTGGGATGGTTGTGGGACCACCATTGTTACCGGAAAGTCGACGGCCTGATGAGAGGTTAGGTTTAGATAAGAGAGTTTGAGAGATGTGTAACGGCAGAGTGAAAGAGAAAATGAGAGGGGAAAGGGGGTAGTCTCTAAGGTTAATTAAGGAAAGGGGAGATCTGGACCGTTGATTAAAATTAATCAACAGTCAAGATTAGACAAGGGATTGGGTCAGGTAGGATATTGTATTGGGCTTGGGGTATTTGGGCCATTTTTAATCAGACTTGGGTCTGGTTTAATTAGGTTATAAATGAAATGGAAGTGTCTATCTGTTAAATACCCCATGTAAATTAATTAAAATAATTTATAAAAAATAGCTGTTAATTATAAAAATGAATTTCATGCGTAGAAAATAATTAAGATGATTACTTAGTATTTTAAAAATCAAATGATTAATTTCTGTATAAAAATAGTATAAAATCGTATAATTGGGCTATAATTGCAAAGTTATTGCAATTATAGCCAAAAGGTGCCAATTTGGTTAATTATGAAATAATTTGGTCTTAATAGGACCAAAGAAAATTAATGAAACCAAGAAATGCTTTTGAAATCATTTGTAATACAATTTTACAATTATTTATTGGCAATAAAATGCTGGATAGATTAATACAAATATAGGAAAATTGTGAAAAATATCAATTGCTTTGATACATGATTTTGAAGCTATATATGCAAATTTAAAATATTTTGAGGAAAAATTGGGTATCAACAGCTTCCCCTCTTTACCCGAAAAGGATGAAATAGTTGTTGGGTAAAGATAGATGGCCAATTTTGACCGAGCGAAACAGTTTGAGAGATTTAGAGTCACGCCCTGGTTTCTGAGCTGCCTACATATCCCTGGTTTTACAGGAATCAGGATGTATGTAGTTCCGGATTCATCGACGAAGTATACTGATGAATTTATCACAAGAACGAACGCAACATCTAGGGATGGGCGGCTGGACAGTTTACGAAATATCGGGTTCGAGACGATTGGGAGAACTGGAGCGGGATTGCTCCTGCTGGGATAGCCATTGCTCGCCAGGTTACCTGTAATAAAGCAATACAAGCGTATACTATGCATAATTTTAAACATGATGCAGGTTAACGTTGGACTATGAAAGTTGTCTTTGGACGGTTAGGGATGACGTCCTTAGACCATGATGTCCCGGGCCATAAATTGTTTGATGAGAGATTCGCAGGCCATGAAATGATGTTCTCGGGCTATGAAGATGGTGCCTCCGAACTATGATGCCTTTGAATAATGATATGCAAATTGAGAGAGATCCTTAGGCCATGACATGGTGTCTTTCGGCTATGAGGATGATGCCGTTAGACTATGACGCCTTTGGACAGGTTGGCGATATTTCAGCCCATGATATGCAATAATATAATGCTGACAAGACAGAGCTTAGTCTTAAAAATTGAAGGGCGGAGCTTAACCCGAAAGAGAAGCGAATTAGATAATTCTTGAGAGACAGCGCTTAGTCTCGGTGAAAATGTAAACTGGAGGAGGAGCTTAGCCTCATGCAGATAGGAAGGCAGAGATAGCCTTATTCAAGGGAAGGCAGGGGATTAACCTTATACATATAGGAAGGAAGAAGATTAGCCTTATGCATATAGGAAGGCAGAAGATTAGCCTTATGCAAGGGAAGGCAGAAGATTAGCCTTATGCAGATGAGAGGTAGAGCTTAACCTCGTGAAAAAATGGAGACAGAGCTTAGTCTCATGCAAATGAAGGCGGGGCTTGAACCTATGCAAAGGAAAAAATAGCGAATGCTAATAGGATTTCTTAGCTGGTAATAGGTTGTGATATTGCGATTGTTGCGAGAACTGTGACTATGGAGCACGTTCGTTCTTTTGTGTTGATAGTAAACCTTGCATTTGAGACTGTGTTGAAGTTCGTGACTTTGAAACTTTTTTGTTCTTTATTCCTGCATCCAAAGAAAAATCATGAGTTCTGTAGATGGGGAAGGTTGGTTCGTATCCCCGCTGGCTTTGCTTGCTTCGTTCGGCTTGGTTTTATGATCCTGCTTATGTCATCGGGGTAGCGTTTTCTAAACTGAGCTATATTTTGAAAACGTGCATGATTTTATAAAGTCATAGTAAAATATATTTTTAGAAATTTAGATGAACCGATGACCGTGACATGGTTCAAGACATTGCAACCACTCATGCTACGGAATTTTGAGGGTCCTCCTCAAAATTCTACCCCAGTTAGATGGTTGATGATTCTAACCGTTGTTCATGTTGCGATCGGTTGAACCTGCTTCAGAATTTTGAGGGTCCTTCTCAAAATTCTGCCCCAGTTTCCAATTGCGGGGGGAAATGAGATTTTTATTGAATTATGACCGAACCCATAGGGCTGCCTACGTATCCCCTCTTAAATGGGAATCAGGTCGGGCGTAGTTCAGTTTACATCCTTGAAGAAAAGCATAGAGATTTACACATAATATCGTTTGACTGCATTGAATTGATTGGCTTTGGCCAAACTTCTCCGTCCATTTGTGCAAGTATGAGAGCTCCTCCTACCAATACTCGGTGAATCATATAAGGACCTTGCCAGTTGGGAGAAAATTTCCCTTTGGCTTCGTCTTGATGTGAAAACATCTTCTTTAACACCAGCTACCCCGGTGTGAACTGTCTTGGCTTGACTCTCTTGTTGATGGCTCTGGACATTCTATTCTGATAAAGTTGACCATGACATATTGCATTTATCCTTTTACCATCTATGAGGGCCAACTGCTCGTAGCAGCATTTTATCCATTCTGCGTCGCTGAGCTCAGCTTCTTGTATGATTCTTAAGAAAGGGATCTCCACTTCGGTAGGGATAACATCTTTTGTCCCATAAACCAGTAAATAAAGAGTTGCCCCGGTTGATGTGCGGATTGTGGTGAGGTATCCTAGCAAGGCGAATGATAATTTTTCATGCCACTGTTTGTGCTTTTCTATCATCTTTCTCAATATCTTTTGACGTTCTTGTTGGCGGCTTCCACAGCTCCATTCATCTATGGTCTATAGGCTGTGTAATTCTTGTGCTTGATTTTGAAAGTCTCGCACATGGCTTTTATCAGATCACTGTTGAGATTGGAGCCGTTGTCGCTGATGATTGACTCCGGAACCCCGAACCGACAAATGATAGGGTCACGGACAAAGTCAGCCACGACTTTCTTAGTCACTGCTTTGTATGATGCCGCTTCGACCCATTTGGTGAAGTAATCAATAGGTACTAGGATGAACCTGTGTCCATTTGAGGCTGTAGGCTCGATTGGCCCAATAATGTCCATTCCCCAGGCGATGAACGGCCAAGGCGAGCTTGTTGCATTGAGCTCATTTGGGGGTATCATTATCATATCTGCATGTACCTGACATCAATAGCATTTCCGGACATATCGGATGCAGTCTGTTTCTATGGTCATCAGAAGTAACCGGCTTTGAGTATTTTCTTTGCTAAAACAAAACCATTCATATGTGGGCCACAGGTCCCAGCATGTATCTCTTCAAGTAGTTTGGAGGCTTCCTTTGCATCGACACATCTTAATAATCCCAAGTCAGGAGTCCTTCTGTACAGGTTTCCTCCGCTGAGAAAGAAATTGTTGGACAATCTCCGGAGCGTGCGTTTCTGAGTGTGATTTTCAAGCTTTGGGTATTCTCCCTTTGACAAATATTCCCTGATGTCGTGGAACCATGGTCTTCCGCCTTCTTTTTCTAAAACATGGGCACAATATGCCAGCTGGTTATGGATCTTCACTGGAATATGATCAAAGAAGTTCTTATCTGGGTGTTGTATCATGGATGATAGAGTGGCCAATGCATCGGCAAACTCATTCTGAACTCTGAGGACGTGCCAAAATTCTGTCTTTGTGAACCTTTTCCTCAATTCCTGCACATAGTAAAGATATGGAAATATCTTGGAATTCTTGGTAGCCCATTCTCCTTGTACTTGGTGTATTCGCAGATCCGAGTCACCAATTACTAGCAACTCCTGGATATTCATGTCAATGGCCATATTGAGCCCTAAGATGCAGGCCTCATATTCTGCCATATTGTTGGTGTAGGGAAGTCTGAGTTTGGCAGATACCGGGTAATGTTGACCTGTTTCTGATATCAGGACAACTCCAATGACGACTCCTTTGAAATTGGCTGCTCCATCGAAGAACATTCTCCACCCGTCATAGGATTCTGCAATGTCTTCCCCTATGAATGACACTTCTTCATCGGGAAACTACGTTTTCAGGGGTTCGTATTCTCCTCCCACAGGATTCTCACAAGATGATCTACCAGTGCTTGCCCCTTGACCACTTTCTGAGTCACATAGACAATGTCGAACTCCCTCATCAGGATTTGCCATTTGGCTGGTTTGCCAGTGGGCATGGGCTTCTAAAATATATATTTCAAGGGATCCATCCTTGATATGAGATACGTTGTGTAGGCACAGAAGTAATGCCTTAGCTTCTGGGCTACCCAAGTTAGAGCACAACAGGTACGTTCCAGTAGAGAATATCGTGTCTCATATGGAGTGAACTTCTTACTCAGATAATAAATAGCTTTTTCCTTTCTTCCTGTCTCATCGTGTTGCCCCAGAACACAACCAAAAGCTCCATCTAATACTGCAAGGTAGAGTAGCAAGGGTCTACCTTGCTCTGGCGGGACCAAGACTGGTGATGTTGACAAGTATTCCTTGATTCTGTCGAAAGATTTCTGACAATCATCAGTCCATTCGGTCGCAGCATCTTTCTTCAGCATCTTGAATATTGGTTCACATATAACCGTGGACTGGGATATGAATCGGCTGATGCAGTTAAGGCGTCCCAGGAAACTCATCACATCTTTCTTGTTCTTTGGCGGTGGCAATTCTTGGATGGTTTTGACCTTTGATGGATCCAGTTCTATTCCTCGACGGCTGACGATGAACCCAAGCAATTTCCCAACAGGAACCCCGAACACACACTTTGCGGGGTTTAATTTCAACTTGTATTTCGCATCGTGTTGAAGAACTTTCTCAAATCTGCTGTATGGTTGGTGGCTCTTTTGGATTGATGATGATGTCATCCACATACACCTTAATTTCTTTATGTATCATATCATGGAAGATAGTGGTCATAGCTCTCATATAGGTGGCCCCAGCATTCTTTAGACCGAACGACATCATCTTATAACAGTAGACCCCCCACGTTGTAATGAAAGCTGTTTTCTCAGCGTCTCCCTCGTCCATCCAAATATGGTGGTAACCAGAAAAACAATCCACGAACGATTGAAGTTCATGCTTTGCACAATTGTCAATCAAGATGTGTATGTCCGGGAGAGGAAAATCATCCTTCGGACTGGCCCGATTGAGATCCCGGTAGTCGACACAAACTCTGACCTTTGCATCTTTCTTGGGTACTGGCACGATGTTGGCTAACCATGTCGGATATTTAACTACCCTAAGAACCTCGGCGTTGATTTGCTTGGTAACTTCCTCTTTGATTTTCAGACTCATATCAGGCTTGAATTTTCTGAGCTTCTGCTTTACCGGCGGGCACATTGGATTGGTTGGTAACTTGTGAGCCACAATGGATGTACTTAGACCAGTCATGTCATTGTACAACCATGCTAATATGTCTTCATACTCTTTCAAGAATTGTGTGTATTCAACTTTCTCTGATGGCGATAGATGAATGCTGATGCGAGTTTCTTTGACAGTTTCTGAATCTCCCAGGTTGACTATCTCAGTTTCGTCCAGATTGGACTTAGGTCTATTTTCAAAATCCTCAACTTCTCTGATAATTTCATTGGGTATGGTATCTTTTTCCCCTGAATCACTGTCCTTTTGTTGCGTTGTCTCACTGCATGTCTCAGTCATTGGTTCATCAAGACAGGAAATAGTAATGTTGTAAGATAAAATAATGAGAGAAAATCATCATAAATGAATACAGATTCGTTGAAACATAAAAGTGATTTTTGAGTGTTTTGGAACATTGGAGATTTTATTGGAAAATGTGAAAAATGGAAAAGCCGAAAAAGAAATCATACACTTGTTTAGCCTTGCTACCCCGGGACTTGTCGGGCCTTGGATGGTCTGACAGTCCAATTCTTGAGAAACGATCCCTTTCTCACAGTTTGGATGATAGGTCCTTCCTCCTCCTCCTCCTCAACAATAACACGATAGTCCATGTTACCACTTCCAGGAATAGATCTTTCAAAGCTGCTAGAGTTTCTTCTTCTTCTGACCCCCATATGATATCAGCTTGCCGGAAAGTCTGCTCCAAATGTGGTATAGGTTGTTCCAATGGATAGTAGGGACCGCGCCATGGTGGCGACCAGTCTTTGTACTCCTGCCAAGTGTATTTGTATCCCAGCCCAAAAGTGGTGCCATAGTGCTTCAACTGTATTGGTTTGGAAATCCCCTAAAAAATTTTCCCGAGTCCTCTGCCAGGATCGTATCCACTCCAGTTCAGTATGCTTTCGATCTAACTGTCCCACCATTTGTCTTTATCCACTGCATTGATCCGTTCAATATGGTGGTAGGTTTCTCCACCCTGCCTTCTTCTACCCTCAATCACCGGGATGGTCTGGCGACTATAGATAGGGTTGCTTCCATCTCCGTGGATGATTACTTCCTGGTGGTTCCATTCAAATTTCACTGCCTGATGCAATGTTGATTCCACAGCCCCAGCGGCATGTATCCATGGGCGTCCCAACAGTAGATTATAGGATGCCGATATGTCTATCACCTGAAATTCAATATCGAACCATGTAGGCCCCATCTGCAGACAAAGACTGATTTCGCTGATGGTAGACCTCTGAGAACCGTCGAAAGCCCTTACATTCATAGATCCTTATTTGATCTCATGCAACCCCTTGCCCAATTTCTTGAGTGTTGTCAACAGACAGATGTTGAGGCTGGATCCACCGTCGATCAGAATCCTGGTGATGCAGTAGTCCTCACATTGCACAATGATGTGTAGTGCTTTGTTATGGCTTAGCCCTTCAAGCGACATCTCGACCTCGTGGAAAGTTATCTTGTGACTCTTCAGTACTTGACCTACCATATTGGCCATTTCTCCACTAGTTATGTTATTTGGCACATATGCTTCGTTCAGCACTTTCATCAAAGCATTCCTGTGTGTCTCTGAATTCTGCAGCAATGACAGAATGGATATCTGGGCTGGAGTTTTGTTCAGCTGATCGATGACTGAGTATTCCCTAGCCTGCATCTTCCTCCAAAGATCATCTGGGCCTGTCTCAATGACAGGTGGCCTGTTGGAAGCATTCTTCCTAGACTCTGCCCAAGTGTTCAGGTGAATAGATCCCGCCGGTCCTTGTCATCCCCTGTGCAGCACCAGCTTCTTCTATCCTGACTTTAATTTTCCTTCTTGCTTCAGCTGTGTAATCCCAAGGTACAGCCTTGTCATTTAAAGGTGGTGTGGTTGACACTGTCACTGTGATTGGTGCATCTACTTTCACTTCAAATGGAATGGGTGCCTTTGTAGGTAGCATAACTTCAACCTCGAACGACAAATGTGTATTTGCAGGTGGTGCCGTTTCAAACTTGAATGGGAGTGACGCAGTTACCTCGACGTCTCCGGATGGCTGAATCTGGACTATGATGGGATTAAGACTGACTGCTGTCTTCCTTGGGTCATCACCTTCTATGATTAACCCGATCGACCCCTCTAGGTCCCAATCTTCTTCTATCTCTATCATATTGACACCCCTATGGTTTGGAAGTAGATTTTTGATAACATTAGAAGCAGCTTATTTTGCTTGGATAACCTTGTCATCGATCATAGACTGGATCTTATCCTTCAATGAGCGACATTCATCAATTGTATGCCCCTTCATGCCGGAATGGTATGCATAGGTCTTGTTTAGATTGACCCATTGGGACAGACTTTCAGGGGTTATAGCAGGGATATGAGTGACATTACCAGCGACTTTTAATCTTTCATATAGCTGGTCGATAGGTTCAGAAATGGCGGTGTATTGTTTAGGAGGTATGCGATCAAAGTTGGGTCGCGGTCTCGAAAAATTTTGGCGAGCATGGGTGATTAGAAGTGATAAACAGGAAACTGGTTGGGAGTATCTGGGGGAAGTAGGCTGATATGTAGATGGTGGAGATCGCTAATATGTTAGTGGAGGTGCTGACAGATAGGTGGGCGAGGGAGCTTGATAGGTGAGCGGGGAAGTTCTGTATACCAACAGGGATTTGGGTCCCTGTGCAACCATTACTGTTCCTGCATCTTTTTTCTTGGATATACCACCAGACTGCAAGGCTTTGTTGGTGGCCTGTAGGGCCTCAAAGTTAGTGACTATTCCACTCTTGATACCTTCTTCAATTCTCTCACCCATCTTGATGATTTCAGAGAATTTGTGGTTTTCAATCACCATTAGCCTCTCATAATACTGCGGGTCTTGTGCCCGGACGAAGAATTTGTTCATTTGTTCTTCCTCTAGGGCAGGTCTGACCTTGGCTTCTTCAGATCTCCAGCGAGCGGCATACTCGCAAAAATTTTCAGTGGGCTTCTTTTTAAGGTTCTGGATGTAGAACACGTCTGGTGCATTCTCCGTATTGAACCTGAATCGGTCCATGAAGTCTGATGCCATACTTACCCAGTCGGACCACTTCTTAGGGTTTTGGCTGATGTACCAAGATAAAGCATCTCCTGTGAGGCTCCTCATGAACAATTTCATGTGAATCTTCTCGTCTCTTCCTACTCCAACCAATTTATCACAATATATCCTCAGATGGACCCTGGGATCACCTGTACCATCGAACATGTCGAACTTAGGAGTTTTGTAACCCTCCGATAGTTCAACATCAGGCTGTATGCAGAGATCTTCATAGTTCAACCCTTCGACTCCCTTGCTTCCTTCAACTCCCTGAACTTGACTAGTCAGCTTTTTGAGTTCCTCGGCCAAATTCTTAATGAGCATATCCTTCTCACTGGATTCAGGTGTGTAAGCAATGTGTTGGGTGGAGTGAGGTAGAGTCTCCACGTATATGGGGTTGTTCTGATGACCTAGTGTTTGAGCATAAAGGTGGTCACTTGTGGAGTCTTGTGGTTCAGGGATAATTAACGGGGTATTTATTGGAGCGTGGAAAGTGTAATGCTGGTGCTGTGGTGGGATAATTTGTTTTTTCGGTGGAGTTGTATGATGATGAGTTATGGGAGGGTTCTGTTTGTTTGGGGTGTTTTGAGGTGGTATGGGATTTTGAATGACATCTGGGACATTGAGTGAGAAGGATAAATTTGCCAAGTTCCAGACATGCTCAAGCTCCCCTTGGAGTTTCAAAAACCTTTGCTCGAGTTGTGACATAGCATCATTCTGAACCTGAGTACCTTGATTGTCAAGAGCTTCTGTTCGTTCCACTGGCGTTGTGTTTTCTTGTCTGATGTTTCCCAAATCTTCCATTTTGCCTTTGCCTTTAAGTAGACTAGGAGGAGGAGGAGGTGGAGGGCCCCTAGATCTTGTGTGATATGATGATGATGCCAGAACGCACGAACCAACCTTTGGGGAGGGGAATAATCAAAAGAGAAACAAAAACAAAAAATAAAAGGTAGCCAAGTCAGTGAGGATCATGAGAAAATATTGCAGTTTTTAAACGCATAGTGCAGGAATAAAAACGTGTCCTAATTTGGGAGCCTCGTTGTGCCAGAGGTAGGCCTAGCGACAAGTCGATTTTGGAGAACTTAAATGCATAAATGCTTCATTGCATTAATGTAAAATGGACGAGTCCAAAACGACACTAAAATAATGAGCAGGAAATAAAGTCACTAATGGAACTTGGCCTTATTACTCAATAAAAAGGAAACCTAGACTACTTAGTCCCCGAAGGACCTTCCCCAGGCTTGGTCTTCTTATTTCCGTCAATCAGGTTCCCCAAGTCGTGCATGCCCAACAACAGGTATACCCTTGCTAGATGCCCTCCTTTGTTTCCCTCAGCATTTTGGCAGTCGACGACCCTTTTTCTTGTCTTTGCTTCTAGCTCCATTAGACCCTGCTCCAAATATTCCAACCTTTCACTAGATTTGATGGCCCTTTCCTTCCACTCATCGATCAGTTCCATATTAGTCTTGTGTTGCTCCAGATGCTTGTTCGGACTTACGAACCCTTTTGCGCAGATTATTGTATTTCACTTGAGCCTCAGCCGCTTCGTGTATGACCCTGTTTCTGCTGATGCCTGGCTCAACTATCTCTGATATGTTGTCTTCCAACCATGATAGGTAAAAGCGTACATGCCCTACGTGGTATCTGTCGGGCTCGATGGTGTCCTTTTCTACGATAACCTTGAGATGCCACAGATGCTGAGTTTCACATTTGTACGAGATATCGTCGTCCTGAAAATCTGCCCTGTAATGACTCATTTTGGAGACTCGCGGTATAACTTGCTTTCTACCTGCCTGTCTCATGACCCTGATGGGAACATGCCCATTAAACCAATCAACACCAGGTGCGGGGCGTCCCTCGATCTGATGATGAATTCACTGGTAGGGAAACATTCGAACATCCATTGAACCTGGCCCTCGGTCAAATTATCAAAAAATTGCGCCCATTCTATAGCATTTTTCGGTTGAGCAAACCTATCAGGGATGTAGGTCATCCTATTAGGGTGGTGGAAGGCTATATTATCATTCCACGCCCTTCGTGGAAATTCCTGATGATATTGGCCTCTCTGGAGATGATCCAATAACCAAACCTATAGTAGCAGATTGCAACCCTCAAAGTGTTTGGCCCCCTTCTAGTAGTGATCCAAGGCTCGGTATATGTATGCTATGATCATAGGGACAATGATATATGTTTTTCCTTCGATCCCTTCCATTAAGGCTTTGCCTACCATATCTAGTCTGGTGTGAATCCGGTCTCCTTTGCTTGGAAACACCATCAGACCCAGGAAGCAAACGACGAACACAAAAACCCTGCAGTGAATGTGACCCAAGGAAGTAATAGAGAACTCGTCGTGGAAGACACGATAGGATTTTCTATGGCCGTATCGTTCATAGAGATAGTCAAAAGGTATGTAGGACTCTGTCAGGCACTCTAAACCATCGTTCTTCTTCAAACCCATCATTTTCAGGAACCCCCTAGCGGCACGGTTCTCCGGTACCAACAAACCTGGACTGTCCCAAGGTAGTCCCGCAAAGCTCCCTATCTCCTCCAAGAGGGGGGTCATTTCTATGTTGCCAAAACGGAATACAGACCTTTCTCTGTCCCAGAACATAGTGGCTAATTCGATCAACATGTTGTTTGGTTGAATATCCAGTAAAGAGGGCAAGTTCCCGAGGACCCTCTTCACATGGTCTTTGTCACTAGGCGAGAGGTCTTCCCACCAATCCAGCAATAGTGGTGGTATTCTTTGGACCATGCCGAACCTGGGGATTTCATGCCTCATTTTCTGCAAAATAGATAGGTTAGACCCTTACCCCCGCCAGACTCGACTACTTATACACTTATGATTAGCATGCATGAATTTAGTTCTCCAAATAAATGCACAGAACGTGACTGCGTCCGTTGGGATTATGAAAAACTCGGTGGACTTTTGGATAAGGCTATCTTAAAGGGCTATCGTGCGGATGACACATTAACCCGTATAGGTTTGACCATGATGCATGTACAATATAACAGAGTAAGGTTTTTATGGGGTTTTAGACTGGTACCCTCAAGCGGACAACTTGAGGGGGAAAGGCATGGAACCGTCGACTGCATTGCTGATCGACTAGTTTTACCGCAAATAAGCCTTTCCGAATTTAGGGGTGATATAAAATGGAAGGGCAAAAACACTCATCAAGCATTTCTATAGGATTTGTATAGACACGAGTGGAATATGATGTTGAGCATGATTTATGCAACAATAAATGATCAACTCATGTATTTGCACGTTATGAAAGCGGTAAATACAACAGTTATAATTGAAAAAGCAGTTACAAAGGAAAACAAAAGAAACATGTCAGTTTTGATTCTGAAAGGAACAAGTACTTGAAAGAGATAAATACTTAATTTCACATAAAGGGGGAAAGGGAAAGGTCGCAAGTATTAACAAAGTAAAGACAAGTTCACAAAGCAGTTTGAAATGGTAAAAGCCTAGATAAATCCCCAGAAGAGTCGCCATGCTGTCGCGCCCCCCTCTTTCCTCCCCTTTCGGATCGGTCAGGGTATTTGACATTATTGGGACAACTCGTTTCCTTTTGGGAAAGGGATAAGGAATTGAAGAGTCGCCACCTAACGAGTTAAGGTGCGTTAGGGCACCTACTAAAGGTTATTTACAAACACAGATTAGATAACCAGAGATAGGGTCAGGGCTTGAAATTACTTCAAGGGGAAGGTGTTAGGCACCCTTCGAAGTCCACAACTGTGGTCCCCGACCTAAACAAACTTCGTGAACAGATAGCATATAAGCAATAAACACATAGGTAAATAGATGAAGGTTTTGAGAAGATTTGCAGTCCAAGCACACATATGTGCTTAAGTTTAAAAGATTTAAAGTCTAAGCACATATACAAAGTTCTAGATGTTTTACAATCTAAGCACACATGTGTAAGGGACAGGGGGGTCCTAGGTTGTTTATCCTATAGGATCACATCAGTACAATGCCCGGTAATCAATCCTCAGGAGAGGGGATACACGTGGCATTAGCGCACCAGATATCATATCCATGTCTACCCTTCCCACCCCTTAGTGGTTATTAAGCGAGTTTATTTAACGACCTCCAGGCGTGCTGTTACCCGTCCCTTCTTAATGGTCCCGGAGGAGATTAGGACCTCTACCTATAGGTAGTTCTAGACAGACCCTTAAGGTTTTAAAGGAGAAATACTAGGCGACATGCAAGAACAAATAGGACTTTAGCAGATAAATGCAGGAAAAGCAGTTAAGAGGCTCAGATTTACCTCCATAGATAATGCACATAAGCAGCATGTATCAAACACAAACAAGAGGCAGTTTTATTAGAGAGAATCCTAAGACAGGATATCTAAGTAAATATCAATGCACAGAAGTATGCAGCTTGTTTATAAGCTAAATAGCAAGGGCCTAATAAGTTTGCCTACAAATTTTAAAACCTGTTAGCCTTTAGACAGTAAACATTATTCATTTTTTTTTAGAGATTGATTACCTAAGGTTTTCCTAGGCTTGGGGTTATGCGTAGTAATTACCAAAACTATTAGAATATTTTGAAGTTGTTTTACCTAAAGCATGTTGTTCTAAGTGATACGATTATCCAGAGATTGTTACTAGTTTTATTAAGAGCAAGACAATTAGATGTGACCCTGTTTCTACCTTTTTCGTGAGTCAGTAGTTAAACTAGGTGTGGTTAAGCAGATGTAAACGAAATCCTAGAGCAGGATATCTAATATGCACATATAAATGCAGGATGGTTAATACATAATTTCAGGATACACAGAATTCCTAAAGGCATGTTTTCTAAAATGCACAAAGAGTTACAGGGCGATGGAGACATGATTTTGAATGCACAGGAGTAACAACTTTTATGTTAACGTTGTTTATTGTCCTAGGAGAAGGATTTATAAGAGATAAACATAAAGCATGGATGAGATGCTGAACAGTAGACATGAAATCCTAGGAACATGGTATCTAGTGCATGCTTGGCATGGTTTGAATGAGCATGCTGGTCCTAAAACATGGATTCTAATGCAGATAGAAATAATGTAAAGCTTAAAACATGATTTCTACCCTATGATGTTAACAGAACTATATGGCTACCCTCCCCACTTCACTGGCCATCCCCAATATCTGTTTACAAATAATTATTACAGACCAGCTGAGTAAATTACATAAATAGATAAAGGAAAAGAAGAAGTTAGACTATAGGGAGCCTGAAAAATAGGCCCAAATTCCCAGAACCTCAAGTGCTCCAATGTTTCATAGCCTTTCTCCTATCCGGCTGTGTCAGAGTTCCCTAAGGACCTCAAGGGATCCCGAGCAGTGCTCACACCCAGATTTCATAACCATAATTGAGTAAGTGCAGTGTGAAAGGGTCGGCCCCAGTGCATCAGAGTTCAGAGGGATCTCACAGGAATCCCAAGGCAGTTATACACTGGAGGGGCAGAACCTAAGGACCTAAGAGTAGAGTGAGAGTGCTTGACAAAGTTTTGAAAATGGTTTAAATAGGAAAGCAATATTTGAAAGTAGGGATTCAGTTACAGGAGTTTTATAAAATATGAGAGTTGTTTAGCAGTAAAACAATTTTGATAAGAGTGGTGAAATCAAACGAACGACAGATCAAACACAGAGCCCAAACAGGTTCAACAATACTCAAATAACAACCCTTCACGCAGGGATAATTGGGGACTGGGGACACATAATACACATATAATAAACACAAGTCTCTTGCAATTAAGGGGTAGCTAATAGTGTGAATAGTGAGACATGAATTCAAGAGTGCTAATTAGAACATAGTCATAGAATCAGAAGTGCTTAGGGGGGTTAATGGGATTGGGAGATGACATGGTATAGGATTTCATAGCAGCAGGGAGGACATAGAAGCACTAGATATGATTGAGCATAGTATCAGGTCAACTTAGGGTAACAAATCAATAAAACATACCAGAACTAGGCTACTAGTACACAAGCATCAAAACAGAATTGAGTCATATTGAATCAGATTACAATTTTGTAAGAACATGGTAATCCTAAAGAGTTAAGGCATAATTAGCGTACTAGATGAAGCAATGATGCAAAGAGGTCAATTGCATGTTGAACATCAAAACAATAGATAAAAATAGATCAGGAACATGATAAACTGAAGCAGTAAAGGAAACATATTGGTCTTGGGACTTAAATTGAAAATCAGAGCATACCAGTAAAGGGACAGTAAACACAAAGGTGAAGGGGGAAGGAGAGCACAATAGTTAGCCTTGGCTTGCAGCCGGCTAACTCCGAATAATAGTAAGTGACACAGAAAGCGAGCAGAAAGCTTTGAGTGTAGGAGATAGAGTTTGAACTAATGTGTTTGTCCGTGTTGAATTCAGTGTATGAGTATGTATCAGTGCCTTGTGTTGGTGAGTGTGTACATATATATAGTAGTTTGAAACTAGGTAAAATAAGGTAAGAAACACAATTAGGCAGTAATTTATGGAGCTCATAACCAATTAGATCAACAATCAGTCCAACTACTCCCTTAATTAAGGGAGTCATTTCGAACGGTAAAAGACAGGAAACAAGTAAGGAAAGGGATTATGTATGACTGGAGCATAAATAAAGAAATAATTTTAATCAGTGCAAGTAATTAGGCTAGGTACAGAAAGGTCTAATTAAGGAAACAATCAACATAATAAGGTAAGAAAATAGTATACAGGTTGGAAATCAGTAAAGACATCATCACAGGAAATCAGTAAAAGGTGTTAATCACATAAAAATAGGAATTCAAATAGGAACAATGTTGATTAAGGGGAGAGTTAACACAAAACTTTATGAAAAAATGGAATAAAATACATAGTAGGAAAGAAGAAGCAAAAAAAAAAAAAAAGAAACCCTAATGGACACAGTGGTACAAATCACGTAGATTCATGGATTCAACCGGAAAACAGTAATGACTAGAGGAATTAGTAGAACAAACGTAATATAAGAGGAAGAAGCAAGAATCAGAAACCCTAATAAACATAATAGGGTATAAATCACAAAATACTCAGACTAATCGAAGCAGATTCATGAGAATCAAACATGCAGACAAGTTGAGAGAACGAACAGTAAAGACGAACTCAGAACCCAAAGATTAAACCAAGAAAATTAGGGTTTTCAACATAATAAATCAGATAAAGGAAAAACTTAAATAAATCGTTTAAACATAGTGAAAATCAAAGAATAACACTGAAATTAGAAGAATAATCATTTTTGAAAAAGGGTTAAGAAACCCTCGTTTGAAGATGAAGAGATGCTTCAGAAAAAATTGGAAAAATCTTTAAGAAAACAGTAAAGATAACTCGAATAGACTCAGATCTGTTGCAGATCTAAGAAATTCAGTGTTAAAATTAGGGTTTCAGAGAGAGAACCCAAAGGGAGAGAGAGAGAGAGAGTCGGCTTAGAAACCACAGGTTCTAGCCGGAGATGGGAGGATCTTACTCAGATGGCCATGGACGACCTGAGAATGACATGAAAACCATGGGAGGTGAGTGAAACGCCTTCTGATTCCTTTGAGGACCTCAAGGCAGCAATAACCCGGTGCAGGAAGGAGTCGTGGAGGCTGGGATGGTGGTGGGACCGCCGTAGTTACCGGCAAGTCGATGACCTGGTGAGAGGTTGGGTTTAGCAGAGAGAGTTTGAGAGATGAGAGAGATGTGTAAAGGTGGAGTGAAAGAGAAAATGAGAGGGGAAGAGGGGGGGGGGTAGTCTCTAGGGTTAATTAAGGAAAGGGGATATCTGGACCGTTAATTAAAATTGATCAACGGTCCAGATTAGACAAAGGATTGGGTCGGGTAGGATAGTGTATTGGGCTTGGGGTATTTGGGCCGTTTTTAATCAGACTTGGGTCTGGTTAATTAGGTTATAAATGAAATGGAAGTGGCTATCTGTTAAATACCCCGTGTAAATTAACTAAAATAATTTATAAAAAATAGCTGTTAATTATAAAAATGAATTTCATGCGTAGAAAATAATTAAGATGATCAATCAGTATTTTAAAAACACAAATAATTAATTTTTGGGTAAAAATAGTATAAAATCGTATGATTGGGCTATAATTGCAAAGTTATTGCAATTATAGCCAAAAGGTGCTAATTTGGCTAATTATGAAATAATTTGGTCTTAATAGGACCAAAAATAATTAATGAAACCAAGAAATACTTTTGAAATCATTTGTAATGCAATTTTATAATTATTTATTGGCAATAAAATACTGGATAGATTAATACAAATATAGGAAAATTGTGGGAAAATATCAAATTGCTATCGATACATGATTTTGAAGCTATATATGCAAATTTAAATTATTTTGAGGAAAAATTATGTATCAACATATGTCTAGTAAATTGTGGTAGTTACTTGGGAGAGAATGACGACACTCAGAGCGCTCATGATCGGTAGAGAAGACTTAGGCAAATTTATAGAAAATGTAGCGGAGAGGATTCCGACAATAGGGAAAATAATAACCTTGGATCATTCCAATTCTTGTCTACAACCCGTTTGTAGTTAGTTATTAATTATTGCATTTTCATTACGTGATATTTAGTTAGTAAACATCCAATTTGTTACTTAAATATTTTTGAATATTGATTGCATGAATTTATGTGAGTCTAGTAGCTGTGTTTAATAGGTTAATTCCCTATGGGATTCGACTCCGGACTTATTAACCGGAATATATTTGCAATGACCGCTTAGTCCTTTTTATAAGGCATAGTTGGGCGTGATCAAGCGCCCTTTAAAAGGGCCTATATTTTAATTTGAAAAGACGTCTAGGTATACCGCCGTTTATTAAGGCAGCGCCTTAATGAACAACGCTATACCTACATAATAAACCCGTCCCCTTCCCTTCTCCCACCAAACCGGAACCCCCCCCCCTAAAAAAAAAATTAAAAACACCAGTGCCCCCTCCATTAACGATCAAAAAAACCTCGAGTGGACCCCACCCGTTCCACAAAAATTAAAGATTCTCGGTCCCACATCCTAACTAAGGCGTTCTCTCGTGTTGGGTTGCTCGTTTCGGCTCCAAATCGCCAAATCTTCAACTTTCCAAAAATATTAAATAGAGGTATTCTGACTTAGTTTTTGTTGAAACTCGTATAAAAATAATTATTTTTAATGTGTTCTACGTTGTTTTATGATTTTTTTGTGATTTAACTATTTTGTTATTTTTATCCGGACTATGACATTAGTCTGCTAAAAAAATTAGTAAAAATAGAAAAATTATTATTAGTTGTTAAGAAAAATATTGATAAGTTACTTTTACTGTGGTATATGTATTTTCGTGAATGTGTTGTGATTAAATTTATTTGTTATTTTTATCTGGTTTAGATTATTTATTTTCTTAAAGATAGTAAAATAGATAAATTATTACTTTAGTTCCCTCTAGTGGTATCTTGTAGCCTAATGTAGTGCTTGTATTTGTAAGGTAGTGCAATTTAGCATAGTATCCTTGTAGTTATTGAAATTAATCATTTAAGTATCTATTATACCAAAAATACGTCAAAATAACTGATAGTTCAAACACAAACTCTGTCCAATTCTAGTCAACGATCGTAAGAAAATAACATGAGAAAAGAACAATATTTCCCGGATACCTTGGTGCTACTGGGCCTCCAATATATTGCCCGGAACCCTTATGTGAATATTTAATAATTAAATATTGTAAAATTATGAAAATTATTATTTAATTTTATTAAAGTAAAAAATAAGTGAGCCATAAATAAAAATATATAATAATAATAATAAAACTAACATATAAATTAATAAAACTAACATATACAATATTAAACTAACATATAAATAATAAACTAACATTTAAAATAACAGACATGTTGAGTGATAAATCGAGAAAATTTTCTCATCATTAACACAAGAATTCAGGATATCTTGGTGTTACTAGGCCTCAAATATCGAGCCCGAAAATCATATGTAAATATTTAATAATTAAATCTTGTATAATTATGAAAATTTATTTAACTTACAAACAAACATATAAAATAATAAAACTAACATGTAGAATAATAAACTAACATATTAGAGTAAAATAATGTAATTAATATTGTTTAATTTACAGTAGACGACATGGAGGTTCTGCCTTTGCATCCCAGACCTGCCAGCCTAGAGCTACTGTCGTTATAGGGCGATCATAGGTCGTCCCACATATGGGAGGGTCAGTTACTGGCCCAGACTTTCCGTGCCAAGAGAGTAGACGATATGTGTGGCTTTCTCAAGGACCGCACTCTCCATCCCCGTATAGTCAGACGCCTCCAGGATACGGGCTTTTATAGGATTGTGGAGATCGGCCGGCTGCAAGTCGATTGGTCATTGATCACGGCCCTGATAAAGCAGTGGCGACCGGAGATACACACTTTCCATTTGCCCATTGGCGAGGCTACCATCACGCTGCAGGACGTGGAGGTCATATATGGGCTGCCTGTTGATGGACACCATGTTTCTCTGTCGCATGCCATGAGAGAGTATACAGGTTTGCAGTACCCTGGACATACTACAGCGGTTCACCGGTTTCCAGCTACAGGAGGAGACTGCACTGGTTGGGGCCAGTCGTCTGCAGTTGACGACCGTCTGATAGCATTTGGAGGCATTGCACCCTGACATCATAGACGAGGTTGCTGCTACTCCTTATGTTTGGAGGGATTTTGTTCTTGATTACTTCAGGGAACCTAGTCAGCTTGAGATTTCTTTAGCATCTTGAGCGGCTAGATGATTTACCCCAGTACAGCTAAGGTGCTGCTGTTCTCGACTACTTGTACAAGCAGATATGCCGGGCGAGCATGGGCACCCAGCGTGACGTTGTTGGATTTTTGCCGTTGCTACAAGTGAAAACATATTCGAATACTCTGTTCATTATAATATACCCAATAAGAATATACCTTAAATTTTACGTCCACTTTGTATGTTAGGTTTGGGCGTGGGAGCGGTTCCTGCAGTTGCAGCCACCTCTACCACTATTAGCTCCGGGTGCACCACCTCCATTTCTCCCTCTAGCTAGGAGGTGTGTTGATAGGCGGGGATATGGACGAGAGTACGAGGCTCGACATAATCTCCCCTTGTGCAGAGATTTGTTGGATTTGCTGGAGGGCGCACAGGTAAATGTATACCTAAGTTTACTTGGCCTGACTTCATATGTGTTGCATATACTCACGGTTTCTGTTGTTACTTAATAGTTCATTTAGAGGCCATACAACGATGAGCTAATAGCTGGTTTGTCCGATTATTGCTCGGCCGACCGACTTATATGGAGCTCTTTCGTCCCATTGATGTGCCTTGATATTGTGGACAATCATGCCTCCGAGAAGGTACTTCGCCAGTTTGGCTTCCCGCAGCTTGTACCGCCACCGCCCGTGTTACATCCTGTACCTTAGCATTAGGATGTACCGTAGTAAATCCATATGAGTTCAAAGGGATTATGTCTATTAGGAGGTTATAGAGGTTTTAAGACATTATTATTATGAGACCCTGTAAGTTTACAACCCTGATACCGTTAGATATTATGTTAGTGTGGTATTTTCTTTTAAGGGGAGTACTTTAGTAAAAGTTTTATAAGTATAATTTTAAATAGTTACCATTATTACTATTTTCAAATATGATAAATTATACACATAACATGAGAAAGTTTATGAGATTTTCTTTATTGTAAAGATAGAAATTATTTTCTTACAAGAAAAGAAGATTATCTTTTTACCATTTTAAGAATTACGCGTACGAAACTCTTTATATGAGATTAGTAAAATTAGAAGTTGAAAAAATATATGTATTTTTACATAAATATTTTAAATAATAGTGTATGTATTTATTTTATATGGTACCACATGACCATAATAATAAATTATATAAAGTGTGTTAAACGTGAGTCCCTGGAATTTATGGTACAGTTTTTGTACGAAATTCTTGGGCTGAAAATATTGTGATGTGTCTTTGTTTAATGGAGCGTAACTATTTTCATTTAGCACATATATGTCACTCTATTATGTAAAGTTAATTTCTTAGTGATTCATTAGGCATTCCAGTTTTTACGTGGGTAATAATGATGAGCCATGTCTAACACGTTAGGTAGCTTTTAAACAATTATTTTGTGGAATTTTTTTATATATATTAAATACTAAAATATGGGGATAAGTATGTGTTGGATATATCTTGTATTTGGTAAGCACTATTTGTCAAAAATATAGCACTTCCACCGCCAATACATGGCTAGGTGGAAGCCAAACAATGAATAGTCATTTGCTTTCATTTTGGAAAAGATACACATGTAATATATATACTTCTTTGTATATCATTTACACTCTTTTGTGGGTGAAGAATGATTCACAACGATTTGCATCTCTTAATTAGTTAATGACTAATTCATTCTAGTTGGAAATACTTGGTAAAGTGACGGATTAAACAACTCCAAGAATTCTCCAAATTGCACTTTGTTCCTCTATATTCACTAGGAAAAAAAAAGGATGGTTCATATATGAATAATAAGGGATCACCAAATTACTGTAATGCACAAGGAAGAGAGTGGATGGACAACTTATTTGGATAACTTCTCAATGGAAAATAATGACAGGGAAAATAATAGTTCATGTTTTGAGGATGATAGTTTTGGTAGCCTTTCTTTGTTATCTGATGCTGCTTCTCATGTTGTTGCTTGGAAAAAATTGTAACACCCATAATCAAGTCTTGAATTCATATAATTCTCCTATGGGTGGCTCGCCGTTTCTTAAGAGATTGAATTTGAAGAAACCAAAGAACAAGAAAATCTCTGATCCTGATTTAGAAGACACTGCTAGCTCTCCTGTCAATAGTCCTAAGTTACTTAAGGAGATGTTTCGGCCAAGGTACTCTTTGCATAACAACGAGCTTTTCATACAACTTGTTTTGTATTTTGTCGCAATTAACGTGTGTTAGAGGAGTATCAAGAGAATCGACTCAAGTATGTTAAGGCTAATCCCTTCCTTCATTTTGGCATGTTCTCGTAACTACATGTGTGATAACGAGGCCTAAAGAGAAGTTCATACTCCCGAATTCATATACATTATCCTAGTCTCATAAGTTATAGTATTCTCCCTTATCGGGACTTCACATTCAATTGAGTATTGTCTTCTTCCGGTCAAGAGAGCGGAGAGTCTATATATATAGTATTACAGTATTTTCATTACCATCAAGCTATAATCGATGGGCAGGCCCCTATTGGGCAACCTCTGATCAGATGGTAAGTTATATACCGAGCCTACTGTGACTGAGCGCATATGAGCGAGCCCAGTTGGTCGAGATACAAAGCCTATTATGGTCGAGCGCCTATGAGTGAGCCTACTACGGCAGAGCAGTTATATATATATACCGAGCCTTATAGGGTCGGACAGCTATTTTGCTTACTATATTGAGATAGTTGAGTCAGTATCAGCAAGTAAGCATATCTTCATATTATCTTTGACTTCCAGTTGCTTTCACTTATTATATTATCAGTTCAGTTTCAGCTTTCAGTATATTGCCTTACATACTCGGTACATTATTTTGTACTAACGCCTTTTTATGGGGGCGCTGCATTTCATGCGTGCATTTATAGATAATCAGTTTGACGAGCTCTCATAGTATAGGAGATTGGCATTCAGCGAAGGATCGGTAAGACTCCACCTCATTCAGAGTGCAACCGAGTTTATGAGTCATCGTGTCAGAATTTTGCAACAAACTTATGGGTAGGCCGGTACCCTGTCCCATTTGATGTCTAATAATCTTAGAGGCTTTGTAGACAGAGGTTCATTTTGTACAGTATGTCAGAGGCGTTGAAAGCCCATATGTATTCATGTTTTAAGAATGATAGTTTATTGATACAGTGTTCTTTCACTTACTATTATGCACTACGAGTTGTTGCCATGTTGGCCCACAATGGTCACAGAAAGAATGAGTTACATAATGGTTCGCTTGGGTGAGTATGGCACCGAGTGCCAGCCATGCCTCCCTAGTTTTCGTGGCGTGAAAGCCCGCCTGGAATACCACACATTACCAACGGGATGATCATTCCAGGGTGGACGAGACATATATGACATGGCTAGAGGCGCAGATCGATACTTGGGACCAGCGACTTGACCTTATTCTGCCTCCCCTCCTTCACCGCGCCAGAGGTATACTGATCATGATTATATGGGTTGGTGCTGTGGCATTACCCGACTTTACGTCAGGAATCCCATTTATGGAGGTCGGTACGTTCCATACACCAGGAGGCACGAGGCACTGGTATGTTATTTGGTATACTTACTTATAACTTTAACCTAGCGTTCCGTAAATTATGTTTTACATGTTGTGCAGGCTATTGGACTACATTTTTTCCACCAATAGGGATTGCAGATGCAGCAGCATACTAGCGAGGGAGCAACCACTTTGTACAAGTATGGCCGGCAGGTTACAGATCTGGCTGCTCGGACAATGCATGATTGTGGGGAACCAGTGCCGTCGGAGCATGGTCGACATGAAAGGTGTGCCCCACGAGGTAAAGGTGTCCCACAAGGTCATGAGGGTCGGTGAAGAGGTGGTCCCCAGCAAAAGGGCGATGAGGCACCTGTTAAGGATGTTGGAGTTGATTAGCCGGGTGACCTCCATGAGCCAGACTACCATCACATCAGCATGCCGTCATTCAGCCTTTAGCTTCAGCTTACTCCAGGTACTTCACAGGTGACCCCGTCAGATCCATTATTGATCACGGGCACGGGCATTATGCGAGAGGATTGGGATCAGTATTTTCCTGATCCTCCAAGCCCATCGACCATTGTTGATGATCGACCGACATGAGATGTGGATAGTGGGCGTCGGCTGAGTTATGTCTCATCATCGAGGGATGTTGGGGATCTTTCACAGGCGCAGGTATGTTTGTATTACTATTAAAATTTTTTTTTATCAAATTGATTAGCCATATATATATCTTTATGTTTTTTAATTAAGACTTCATCCTCACCTGTCACAGAGGCCACTCTGTGCAATATTGACCTGGCTGCGACAGATGATTATATTCAGGAGCCCGACAAGACCATGGTAAGACAATTTAAATTTTTGTGACTTAACACGAACATTACAAATATATATTTTCATATACTGAAACATCTTATTATTCTGTAGGTTATGCTGGACAGACGGCCCCTTCTACCGAGCCTGCCAGCCCTACTGACGATCATGCTGCAGCGCATCCTCCGATAAAGAGGCGACGTGATAAGGATGGTCCTGATAGCGTAGCCAGGCGGGATGTGATGCGCCTCAAGCCAACGGCTTCATTGAAGCATACAGGATGTGGGATGCATTGATTTTTTTGTATTTTATGTACATATGACATTCAGTAATTAATAGCAACAATTTTTATTGCTTACATTATATGTGCGTTATGTTTTTATTTCTCCGGTTATTCGTTATTTTAATATTATAACACAAATACAAACATAAAAACTTAACATAATTTAGATTCAGTACAACTAATGAAAATACATGACACTGAAAACATAAAGATAAAATACTACACTCAACACATACATGTGTTTGGTTAGTCACTACTGCCTATTATTCTCTGCTCCAACCACTTAAATTTATCTTTCAGCCTATTTTTTTCTTCTTCCGCCTCTTTTAGTTTCTCCTGCAATGCCACAATTTCTTGTTTCATTTCAGACACACGACGTTGGTATTCACTTCATATTCCAACTATACTGCAACATTGATTTGTAGTATTCTTTCTTAAATCATACCATTCCTCAAACATATAATAATTTCCATCATTGCCTCCAAACCTGTTTAGACACATCCAGTATCTGCGCCCAACATTACCACCGGACCAACATGACTTCATAATACAACATTTTCCACAATAGCACCTTGGTTGGTCATTGCGTCCAGACATTTGTTAATGCAAGAAAAATGAAAAATTTATGGTAAGTTTTGCTATTTGTTTTGGTTAAGCGAAGATAATAACTAAAACGCGCTAGTTAATTATGTCGCACCCCCCCCCCTTTCNATTTGTACGGCTTAGCAAACAAACAAATAAAGGCTCAAATAAGAGGGGATTTAAGTCTTAAGCATGCAGAGTTTTGAAAATAGCAAAGAAGGTTAGATTTTCAAAGGATTACGATATAAGCATATAAAGGGTATCCTAGGTTTATAATAATATGGATCACATCAATACAATACCCGATAATCACTCCTCGAAGAGGGGCTACACGTGGTATTAGCGCACCGATCGTCATATCCATATCTACCCTTCCCACCTCGTAAGGTTATTAAAAACAAGTGTTGGTATTGACCTCTATTGCATGCCGTTACCCATACCTTCCTATCAGTCCCGGAGGAAATTAGGACTCCTATCCTAAAGAGAGGTGCTAGGCAGACCCTCAGGTTTTAAAGGTAAAAATTCTAGGGTGATAGATAACAAAACAAGTAGGACTGCAAATAAAGGAAAATCATAGAAAGCAGATAAAGGCTCAAGTATTCCTCCACACACAGTACACATAAACAACACGTCTCATAAAAAACTAAGGTCCATATTAATTCAAAATCCTAAAGCATGGTATCTAGGTGATACCATAAAGACAGATTTATTTCATAACTCAGAGAGGAAGTCTTAATCAGGCTTGCCTACTGGTTTTAAGCATGCTGACAGTTAAACATGATCACAAAGGCAGTTCTAATTTTATTTTCTAAGTTGATTACCTAAGGCTTGCCTAGGTGTAGGATAACATGCAACAGTTATTCAGATTTGTTAATGACTCTAGGTTGTTTATAACTAATAACATGCAATTCTAGGTGTTGAAGATGTGCAAGGACTAATTACCAGTTGTTTAGAACATGGAACTGTTTTAGATATCTGTATTTAGACTAAGTGCAGTTAAATGAGTACGATCCTATAGCATGATATTTAATGCAGCATGATGCATAATAACTTAAAACAGGATTTCTAAATGCACATAGAATCACAACATTATGCACAGTTTCAGGAATAACATAGGTGATATATTTTTTAATGTTGTTTACCTAGAAACAGGATCTCCAAGTGCGTAGGCTTGGTGAGACATGATTCCAGTTAACATTATTTATCTTAGGACATGACTTCTAATGAAGTTTCAGAACATGTTTATATGAGCAGAATCACATAATAACAATTTACTTAATTATTTGTCCAATAGGCAGGATCTCTAAGTGAGGGCAATGAATGATGACATGCTAAAAGGAAAGCAGTATATATGAGCCTAAGTAGCATGATATCTAATGCAAGACATGTTGTACCTAAACATGGATGCTATTGCGCATAGAGAAAATAAACCTAGAAATATGATCTCTGCCTTTAATTATACTACATCATGCATATCACCCACCCATTTTCACTATCCGACCCCAGAGTTGTTTAAAATTAATTATTACAGACCATTGAATAGGAATTACATAACTAAAAATAAGAAAATGAGAAGTTAACTATAGGGAGCCTTCATAATAGGCTCAAATCTCCAGGTCTTCAATGCCAAGTATTATTTCATAACCTTTCTCATAATCCGGGTGTGTCAGAGTTCCCTAAGGACCTCAAGGGCTCCCGGGCAGTGCTCACACCAATTTCATAGCCAAGATAGAGTAAGTGCAGTGTGGAATGGCCAACCTCTGTGTGTCAAAGTTCAGAGGGACCTCAAGGGTCCCAAGGCAATGCTCACACAGAGGGGGCAGAACCTAAGGGGGTCTAAGAGTTTAGTGAAAGTGCTCGACATAGTTTTGAGGAGTTTAAGTAGGAAAACAGTTTTGAAACAGTTTTGAAACAGAGGAGAGACTTAGTGAAAATAGTTTTTTCTTTTTCATAACAAAAGGTTTAACTGATGAAAACAGCTAGAGAGAACACCATTCTCAAAATAAGCTCATCATCACATAACAGGACCAAGAATAGTCCAACAATCACAAGTAGGGGTATGAGACTTGAGGGACAAATACAGAGCAATTAAGGGCAAACATGTAGCAGGCAGAAACATATATGAGCACACAATCAGAAACTCCTAAGGGTTCAGGGGATCAGAGGTACAACAAAGTATCGAATTAGATTAACATATCAATACCAAACAACTAAGACCATGATCAAACCAATGTACCAGTCACAGGCATGTGAATTCACATAAGAAGCAGGTGCTAAGTATACAGAAACATGCTGGTCATTGACAAGTAAAGCATAACTTAACAGGTAGAGGGGATTCAGGATCTTAGTTACATGTTGAACAACAAAATAGTAAATAGAAGCAGATTAGAAACACAATAAATCGAAACAGTAATAGAAACATGTTGGTTTGAGGACTGAAATCTGAATTAGAACATACCTGTAAAGTGAAGAAAGCAGAAGCACAAAGCAGAAATAGGAGAGGCATAGTGGTTAGCCTTGGCTTGCAGCCGACTAACTTAGAATAGTAGCAAGTAGCACAGAAGAGAGAATAGAGAGAAAGTTTTAGTTGTGAGAAAGAGAGTTGAACAGATTAGTTGTTTGTGTGTGTGCTAATGAACGAATTGAGTATATATAGTTATGAAAAGCAGGCAGAGGAATAAGGTAAAAATAATAGTTCAGCAGTAATTATAGAAATAATCATCAAGTAGAATCAATTTAGTATATAGACTTCCTTTAGTTAAGGAATCATACCCAAACGGTAACAAGTAGTGGCAACAAAAGGAAAGGAATCAAGTAAAGTGTATATAATTATAGAAATAAACACAATTAGGATCCAATCAATACAAGTACTCCCCACAATTAAGGAGTCACAGTTCAAATGGATACCACAGTAGTAAAGAATGAAAGAGAACTAATTTGAAAGACTGATTTCGTACAAAGAGTAGTAAAGAATAGGGCATGTGATTAGGGCTAGGTAAAGAATATATTAATTAAAGAAAGTGTATAACTAATTGACAACATACTTATACATAACATAAGGTAGAAAATAATTCTGAAAATCAGTAAGAAATCCCTCGAAATCATAGGGAATCAGTTATCAAATAAGGCAAATGTCACACAAATATGCAAAATTAGTAAAGAGTTCTAAGGAAAAATACATAGAATCACAGTTTTAAGGAAAATATCACAGTTCTAAGGAAATAGAGAAGATAACACTTATTTATCATGATACTATGAGAATAAGCAAGTAATAAACTAGAATCAGGACCATAAGAAAGAACAATATCAAAAATGAGTTAGGGTTTTGTATAGAGCATGATATAGTCAGGAATAATCGAACACAAAAACCCTAACAAGAAAACATAAGTAAGAATCACAAAATCGTAGGATGTTTACGAGAAACATACAGATCAACTAAACACAGCAACCAAGACGAACTCAGAACCCTAAAATTGGTGGTTTTTTAACAGAATAACTCAAGTAAAGAGAGAATGCTTAATCAAACATTTAAAGTATACTGAGAATCATAGATTAGTACCAAAAATCAGAAGAGAAAGCGTTTTGAAAGGGGTTAAGAAACCCTAGTTGAAGATAAAGTGTTATTTTAGATAAATCGGAAAACCTTTCAGGAAAATAATAAAGAGCCCATAATATACACAAATCTAAGACAGATCTAAAAGAAAATCGGAAAATTTTAGGAGTTAGGGTTTCAAAGAACTCAAAGAAAACAAGAAAACCTTAAAATGTCACCGTCTTTAGCCGGAAAAGTCATAGTGCTTACTCAAACGGCTGGAGGTGACCGGAAAATGGCATGAGGGACTACGGGCAGAAGTTGAACTGCCTCTGGGTCACTTGAAGACCTCAGGGTAGTGTCAAACCGGCATGGGGTGAAGTAGAGGCCAGGATATGTAGAAAGGCCATGGTTCCCCGCGAGGGAAGTGGTCGGAGAAGGTGTACAGAGCTCATTGGAAGAGGGGAAGGTGGAAGGTTCTAGAGAGAACCAGAGATAGAGACAGGGAGGTAGAGAGAC
>ML377839.1:0-15904 GCA_005239525.1 Nicotiana knightiana | reverse complement strand
AATTGGTCTCTATCTGCTTCCCCTTTCTTAAGCGACCAACTTTGGTCGCTAATTTTAAATTATATTTATTTATATTTTATAATTTTTTTTAAATAATAATATAATTATTAAAATTTTATATTTGGGTCTCAGATTAGCGACCAAAGTTGTTCTCTATTTGCTTCCCCTTTCATAAGCGACCAACTTTGGTCGCTAATTTTAAATTATATTTATTTAAATTTTATAATTTTTTAAAATAATAATATAATTATTAAAAAATTTACAACTGGGTCCCACTTTAGCGACCAAAGTTGGTCGCTAATTTTAATATTTCTTTGAACAAGCAAGTCTGACTAGTCCGGTCAACATTTTGACCCCATTATCGACCAAAAAGCGACCAACCTTGGTCGCTTATTTATTTATAATTATTTTTTAATAATTTTATCCAATTTAGCAACCAACTTTGGTCGCTTTTTGCCGAATTTTTAGTAGTGTTTATTAAACAAAATGAAATGAAATTACATAAGCTATATATACACACACACACCAACTTACTCTTAGACTCAAAGAAAACTTTATAAATAAGAAAACCCTATATTTACACTATAGTTTAAATTATAGTATGAAAATATTGTAGCTTACTTATTAAAATTCTAATTAAGAAAAATCATATATATAAAGATAAAAGTTTAAAATATTAATATTAGACCTATAAGAAATATTTACACTAAAATAGTATAGAATTAGGTGTGGTCAAAAATTAGTTGTTCACAGTTAATACTATCAAAACTTGGTAATTCCCGTTTGGGCTTAGGAACCTGCACTTGTTTGTAGCCTACCTGCTCCATTTTCAACAGGTAATGGTAGTAATCCAATTCCAACTCCGGGAATTTGCTCAGGTGGCCTACGATCCATGTTGTTCAATCTCTCTAACAACTATTCCAAGGTACCTTGAATACCAACTTGGGTGTCTTTCAATGCTTGTTGCCCATCCTTCAGCTCAGCCAACAACTCGTCATGGTGGGTTAATTTCTCATCCATTACTTTCATGTGAGTTCCTTCAACCATTAATACCCCTATTTTGGTGTGAAATCGACAAGGCTCTAATACCAATGTTAAGGTTTGAGCTCAATTAAAAGCTCAAATCAAAATTACAGCTAATTAAGACAACAAGTAATTTTTGGGACAATTTTCGATTTTATTGACTGAATAAAAATATTACAAACTAAAATGAGAAAATTAAATAAGAAGCAACAATTAAATGATAATCGCCATTGTTGACAACTCGATTATGCAACCAGAAGAGAAGAAATAGATTTAGACGAGAGAAGAATTTGGATAGGACGGAGAAGAATTAGATGAGAGAGGAGAAATCTAATAGCAGAAGTTCGTTGGATTCTCTCTCTCGGTCGTTATTTGTTACTTCTGAAGATTTGGACGTTTGATCTACACTGGCTAACCTAATTGTAGACAATAAATTGTGTCGAGAAAATAAAATCAAGACCGAAAAATATGGCAACACTCATAGTATTTTATTTCAAATATTTGAGTGTACAATCTCTATGAATCCTCTGATTCTTCTTTTCAACAGTAAATAAAAGAGCATCTGAGCTTAATCTTAAATTTTTATTTTATTTTAATCCAAGTGCTCGAAGCTTGATCTCGATCTTGACGTACTTTTAATCCAAGGGCTTGCAGCTTGTTCTTGAATCTTCGTCTTGATCTTTTAATCCTTCGAACACTTGAATGCTTGTAGCTTTTAGAGGAATCCGCAGTGTTTGATCCACGAGCTCCCTCTAGCTTCTTGTTATAACTTCTGGTATTTTTTTCTGGGTTATGAAGACCCCTATTTATTGCTGTGGGAGGGAAGAGTTGTGATAAGAACAAACTCTTTCCGACCAATCAAATTGAAAGGTGACATGGCCGCATTTGATTAGCCAGAACATGTCACTTGCACACGTGGCGTGGTTTCATTGGCCTTCTAATGTGACTTAGCATGCGTTCTCATTTTGACACGTGGCATGATCTCATTGGCTCTTCTGTTTGATTTGGCATGCCACGTCATTTGACACGTGACACCAAACAGGGCCTCTAGGAAGATGGCATAGTGGGCCTAATGAAGTGGGCTCATCACTTGTACCCCAATTAAATGGGCTAGCCCAATGGATTAAGACTTACTTATTTAATTCATATATATTGGACTTATATAATTAATTCAATTATATTAGCCCATAAGATTTATTTGGACCAATATATCTCGAATTTAAAATTTAGTCCAAATTATTTTATTGATTTAATTTTATTTAAATTTATATGCCTACAAATGCCCCCTACTTCAAGACTCGTTGAGGTGCAGACTTGTCAAAATTGAAAACGGGTAATGAAGTACTGGCGGTCTATCAAATTTGGCTTAGGCCAGTTTAGAACACAAAAGATTATTCATTGTTACGTGTACACTCGGTCAATTATTTAAACAATATAATGACCTTTTAATTTAATAGGGATACAACAAAATATTAAAAGTTGATATTTCAATATGAAAATTGCTGCCTCACACATACTCCTCATTGTAACACAATTTTAACTTTGCAACTCTTACAACAATTAGAGTCCAACTTGGATTGATTGTCGTTGTCGTAACCAGACGAATCCCATACGTAAAAGAATTGTAGCATCCACCTCATGCGCTCGATTCCACATCGGCACTTTACTTTCAATCATCGCCTTTTGATCTCTATAAATACAATATACTCTTTATTCTATTTGCATCACTTTAAGCGTTTGCAAACCACTTTGAGTCTACTTTTGACGACTTGAGAGCATTGACGCGAAGGTAATTTCTTCTTCTTTTCATGTGCTTTCTTCTTTGTTTTACTCTGTTGTCTCTTTTTTTCTTTTTAGAAGTAACTTCGTAAAACTACGAAGTCCTTTATAAGTTCGAGGCGTAGACCTTTAAACGTTCACGATAAAGACCTTTAAAATTTGCGGCGAAGCCCATAAAAGTTCGTGTAAAGATCCATAAAATCTCATGGTGAAGATCTTTAAAAGTTCACAGCAAATACCTTTAAAAGTTTGCGATGAATACTTTAAAAGCACGCGATGAAGACCTTTAAAAATCCGTGGCGAAGATCCCTAAAAGTTCGCGATGAAGACCTTAAAAATTTGCGATGAAGACCTTTAAAAATTCGTGGCAATGATCCTTAAAATTTCGCGATGAAGACCTTAAAAATTTGTGGCGGAGCCCATAAAAGTCCGCGAAGAAGAACTTTAAAAATTCGTGGCGAAGATCCTTAAAAGTTCGCGATGAAGACCTTAAAAATTTGGGGCGAAGCCCATAAAAGTCCGCGAAGAAGAACTTTAAAAATTCGTGGCGAAGATCCTTAAAAGTTCGCGATGAAGACCTTAAAAATTTGGGGCGAAGCCCATAAAAGTCCGCGATGAAGAACTTTAAAAGTTCGCGATGAATACCTTTAAAATTTGCTGCAAAGACCCATAAAAGTTCATGCAAAGATCCTTAAAAGCTCATGGTCAAGATCTTTAAAAGTTCACGGTGAAGGCCTTTAAAAGTTCACAGTGAAGGCCTTTAAAAATTCGCGGTGAAGACCTTTAAAATTTATGATGAAGATCCATCAAACTTTGTGGTAAAAATCTTTAAAAATGGGCAGTAGGGACTCTTTAAAGTTCGCCACGTGCACCTTTAAAAAGTTCAAGACAAACGCCTTTAAAAGTTCGAGACATACACCTTTTAAAAGTTCGGAACGAAAGCCTTAAAATTTTTGAATGATTTTAAAAGCTCGAGACAAACACCTGCAATGAAAACCTTTTTTATGACGCCTTCAGAATTGTCCCGGACAATATTTTAAAACCAACTTTATATTGCACCACGCTGGCAATTTCAGATTTACGCGACTTCACCAAAACTTTTATATCTTGTTGTAGGAATGTCTAAATCATGAATCGTTTGATTTTATGGATAATAGAATTCGAGATCTTGGACATATCAAAAATTAGGAATCAAACAATTTGAGAATCGTCCCATATATTAGTTTGAATTTAACTTTAGATTCTGACACGTTGACCGTTTCAGATTTGCCCGACCTTACCAAAACCTTTATAGTTTGATGTAGGAATGTCGAATCATGAACCACTTGATTTTATGAAAAATAGACTTTGAGATATAGTATATATCCAAAATTCGGAATCAAATAACTTGAGAATCGTTCCAGATATTATTTTGAATCTAACTTTAGATTCTGATATGTTGATAGTCTCATATTTGCGCGACTTCACCAAAAAAATTGTATCTTGATGTAGGAACGTCGAAATCACAAACCGTTTGATTTTATGAAAATTAGAAATCAAAATATAAAACATATCCAAAATGTAGGATTTAAATACTTTAAGGATAGTTTCAGCTGATATTTCGAAGTCAACATCAGATTTTGATATACCGACAGTTTCGAATTGGCGCGACTTCGCCAAAACTTTTGTGTTTTCGTATGGAAGCCTCAAAGTCACAAGACGTTTTTCTTGCTATCAATCAAAATTCAATATCACCTCTTTTTAGCGGTGAGCGAATATGAAGTCTAACAAACTTGAAGGTTATGTGAACATGAAGATAAAGCGAATCCCTAGACTTTGATGCAAACATTGTCATTATTTCAGTGAAGACACTATTTTACCATAGCAGCTTACCCCCTTTAAATCAAATGGGACCCAAAGTTTAACAGAAAAATAGTATCTCAACTCGATTTTCAAGTGGTGGTTGAATGAATTACATTTCATCATACTTTATTCGAACACGATGGGGGCACTACGTATATTTTGAACTCATGCGACTGAACTCAGAATGAAACTCTAAGCTGTCTACATACCTTGGTGAAGAGGATCAAGTCATACCGTAGTTCAGAATGGGTATTTTTTTATGTCCTAACTTTTGCCTAGGCCGCCTCTTTCGAGGTTTTCAACCTAGCAAACTTTTTTTTATGTTCTAACTTTTTCCTCGGTCGCCTCTTTCGAGGTTTTCAACCTAGAGGACTCATTTTTTTTACTTTATAGGTGGGCCGTACACAGTTTAGACTCATGCGGGCCAGGAGTGTAGGAATATGCAGTTTAGGCTCATGCGTCGAGGAGCGTTCTAACATGCAGTTTAGGATCATGCGTCAAGGAGCATGGCACATCAAGGATAATAATTCTTCAAAAACTTGCCATTGATAGGGCCGATTCTCATGCCATCTGCATCAACCAGCTTGTAAGCCTCACTTGAATAAGCTTCTGCACAACATATGGCCCATCCCATTTTGAAATGAACTTCCCTACAGGTTTATGAGAAGTATAATGGGTCTTCTTATGGCAAGGACTTGATCTCCTACTTGAAAGGATCTCGGGCGAACTCTCTTATTGAAGGCGCGAGACAATCGAGCTTGATAGCATTCAAGACTTCCTGAGCTTCCAACCTCTTCTCATCAAGAGCCTCCAACTCTGCTAATCAAAGTCGAGCATTTTCTTCATCGGTGATCCCTTCTTGAATAGTCAATCGTAATGAAGGTATTTGACGCTCAAGTGGCAAGACGACTTCAACTCCATAAACGAGTGCATAAGGGGCCGCTTGTGTTAGAGTGCGGTGACTTGTCCTATATGCCCAAAGATCTTCCTCCATACGGTCATGCCAATCCCTTTTGGATTTGGAGACGACTTTCTTTAACAAGTTGCATAGTGTCTTGTTGAATGCCTCAGCTAGACCATTTGTGGCAACATTGTACATAGAGAGTTACGTTGCTTGAAGCCAAAGATTTTCACAAGTCTTGTTCATCAACCTATTGTCGAACGGCTTGCCATTATTCGTTAATATGTAACGAGGAATGACAAAGTGATAGATAATGTTTACTCAGATGAAACTTGTAACGTTTTCCTTCTTTACCTCCTTCAGAGCAACGGCTTCAGCCCATTTTGAGAAGTAGTCAGTTGCAGCCAAGATGTATAGGTGCCCACCAGAGGACTTTGGCAGTGGTCCAATAACATCCAATCCCCAAGCGTCAAACGACCAGGATGCAATAGTCAGGTGCAACACTTCAGGAGGTTGATGAATAAAATTCGCATGGAATTGACAAGCCTTGCATCTTAGAGCGTAATCCAAGAAATCTTTTACCATCGTTGGCCAATAATATCCCATCCTTTTTATATGGAAGTGGAGCTTTGATCTAGACTGGTGTGAACCGTTCACCCCAGAATGTGCCTCTTGCAAAGCTTGGAGTGCTTCTTCTTTCCCTAAGAATCGCAAGAACAACCTTCTGTATAGAGTATCTTTGTATTAAAGGAAGCGAGGTGAACGACGACGGATTTCAGTCCTTCTCCTCGGATTTTCTGGATGTATCCCATAGCATAAGTAGTCGATAATGGGTTGTCGCCATTCTTCTTCTAAACTTCAGAAACAGCGACAAGATGTTTGAGTTCATTTTCTTCATCTTCAGCCTCATTTGGCGGTGGTACTACCCATTTTTGGCAGACAGTAACTTGCGCTTGATTAGGCAGGGTTAATGATGAAGCTAGGGAAGCTAAAGCATCAACCTTCTTTTTTTCTTTCCTTGGCACATGTTGAATAGTTACACCACCGAGCCTTCCCATTCATTTTTTTGCGTAATCATGATATGGGCGTAGTTCATCCTTCTTGACCTTGTAACTACCTAAAAGCTGATTGATCACTAACTGGGAGTCATCAAAGACTTGAAATTGCAATTGCTTCATATCAACGACCATTTCAAGCCCAAGTATTAATGCTTGATACTCAGCAACATTGTTGGAGCAGAGTTGCGTCAACGTAAAAGAGTAGGGCAGAACTTCACCTTGAGAAGTGAAAAATACTACACCAGCACCAGCTTTCCCACGATGTGCAGCACCATCAAAGTACATCTTCCATGGAGGTTGAACTTCAACGACCATTGCATCCTCATCAGGTAATTCGTCAGTTAGCTCCCAGTCATCAGGTATCGGATGATCTGCCAAGAAGTCTGCCAATGCTTGTCCTTTTACAGCCTTTTGAGGGATGTACAAAATCTCGAATTTTTGAAATTGGAGGTACCATCTCGCTAGTCGATCACTAAGAACAGGTTTTGACATCACGAACTTGATGGGATTTGCTTTAGAAACAAGACGAACAACATGAGCTTGAAAGTAGTGCTTCAACTTTTGAATTGAGAAGACTAGCGCCAAACACAACTTTTCAATTGGTGAATAGTTCAGCTCGTTTGGTATCATCATCCTGCTCAAGTAGTAAAGAGAGTTTTCTTTCCCCTCACTATTTTCTTGGGCCAACAGCGATCCAACAGATCTTTCTTGTGCTGAAATGTATAGTATCAGCGGCTTTCCAAGTAAGGGGCTGCTAAAATCGGAGGCTTCATCAAGTAGGATTTAATGCTCTCAAAGGAATTGCTACAAGCTTGGTCCCACTTGAAAGGAATGCCCTTCTTCATGAGGTGACTGAATGGTTGGAACCTCCCAGCTAGGTTTGAGATGAATCTCCTAAGGTATGCTAGCTTTCCTTGGAAACTTTTTAATTCATCAATATCCCGAGGCTCAGGCATTTTCAAAACTGCATATACTTTGGGTTGATCAATTTAGATCCCTCGACGCCAGACAATGAAACTCAAGAACTTTCCGGAGGTAACTCCAAAGGCGTATTTCAATGGATTCATCCTAAGTTGGTATCTCCGGAGAAACTCAAACACCATCCTCAAGTATTTCAAGTGGTATCCCTTCTCTCTTGATTTTACCACCAAGTCGTCAACATAGCATTCGACATTCTTGTGTAGAAGATCGTCAAAAATATTCTGCATAGCCCTTTGGTAAGTAGCACCAGCGTTCTTCAATCCAAAAGGCATTACCCTGTAGCAATAAATACCCTTCAAGGTGCGGAATGCAATAAGCTTTTCACCTTTTGGTGCCATGCGAATTTGGTTATAGCCTGACGAACCATCCATAAACGACATTGCCTCATACCCAGTAGTAGCATCGATCATCAACTCTGGAATAGGAAGCGGGAATTCATCTTTGAGACACGCATTGTTGAGATCCCTGAAGTCGACGCACACTCGAATCTGGCCATTCTTCTTCTTTACAGGGACAATACTTGAGACCTACGTTGGGTATTTAACTTCCCGAATAAATCCAGCTTCAATGAGTTTGTTAACTTCTGTTTCAATCAGGGGAACCAAGTCCGGTCTAAAATGCCTTTGAGCTTGCTTAATAGGACGAGCGTCATTCTTGACCGTCAGGTAATGGACTACCACTTTAGGGTCCAAGCTAGGCATTTCCTTGTAACTCCAAGAAAAGACATCTCTAAATTCCTTGAGTAACTCAATATAAGTTCTTTCTTCATCAACTTCTAGTAAAGCACTTAGGTAGGTGGGTCATGGTTCTTCATCAGTGCCAAGGTTAACTTCTTTTAAGGAATCAACCGTTTCCTTCACCCCTTCTTCAAGTTCCGGGGGTTCATCTTCTTGAGGGTCCCCATCGTCGAAGGATATGTGATAACACGGTGAAATATCGTCCAATTTCTCGTGATCCTCCATTAGAGATAAAACACCATGCTCACTTTGTGTAGTAACATGATATGGAGAACCCACACTTTCTTCGTCTTCATCATGTTCTTTAGTCTAGACCACAGTGTATGGCTTCACCTTTATCACTTCATCACACGAAACCATAACTTTTGTTTGTCGCTTCATTCTAAAAGGAACCAAACTTTGGAAATCTTTAGAGATCTTCTGAATTTTGGGCAAAGCGGGAGTTCTTGTATTTCGATAATTTCTCTGGAACTTATTCCCCTTCTTTAATGGACCCAATCTCTCAAATACGGAAGTTCTCACATTTGATTTTCCAAGTCGATAAAAAACAGAAGGCATGTTAGAAGCGGCTGATTCGTCTTCTACAGTGATGTAATTGCTACTCGCCATTCTGATGGAGATGCGCACTGGTGACGGTTGCTTGTATCCCAAACCTTCACATGGTTGCCTCGTTGCAGCTTCTGATGGGAGCTTCCCTAACTTTGACGGCTCATTGGGATTGTACCCAGCTTTTGCAAATAGCTTGTAAGCGTTAAGATCAAAATCTTCATCTATCCGCTTCGTACGGAGTGCCGCTTTCTACAACTAATTTTGGGCTACAAACCCTACAAGCGGCTTCGAGGAAAATTTTAATTCCTCAATTTATTTTACCGGAAGAGTTAACTCCTTTAGCGTGTTAGTTTGGAGATTAGATGATTCACACTCGCCTTTCTTCCTTTTAGGGACATATTGGAGCGCGGGACTTACTTTCTTTCCATATGACGCAATATCCCTTCTATGAGATATATTCGCATTGACGTGTACCTCCTCAGTAACAGCTTTGACTTTACCAATAGTCACCTCAGCTCCTTTAGTTGTGTGCTCGTCATTCTTGCATTTCATGCCATTATCAACTTTTAGCTCCTTCACAATGTGGTTCTTAAAGTAGAACTTTGCATCGGCGAAGTGTGACTCTACCTCGGTGAATGGCGCATCATCGGAAACTATCTTCTTCTTAACTTCACCCTCGTAGTATTTTAAACATTGATGGTAGGTAGACGGAACTACTTTATTCTCATGTATCCAAGG
Source organism: Nicotiana knightiana (assembly GCA_005239525.1). Lineage (NCBI taxonomy): Eukaryota > Viridiplantae > Streptophyta > Magnoliopsida > Solanales > Solanaceae > Nicotiana > Nicotiana knightiana. The sequence goes on along the minus strand of ML377839.1, from coordinate 6,296 downwards.
CCTTCCAAGCAAAACATTGTATGAAGTCTTCGCATCGATCACATGCAGCCATGTGATTGATTGCATATCTTCAATTCCCAGCCTGATCGCACCTATGACTCTTTGCCCCCCTTGGTTGAATCCTTGGATCATCACATGACTTTCTGAGAGTTCGTTCATGGGAATACCAAGTTCTTTCACAGTGCGAGTTGGCAAAATGTTCACTGAGGATCCTCCATCAGCGAAAATTCGATTTACCCTTTCATCACGCATATAGCCAACCAGGTACAATGGGTGGTTATGAGGAGTGTCATTTAGCAGAAGATCGTCATTTGTGAACGTGACTTTTTCCTCACAAGCATTAACTTCTTGAGGAGTGGACTCGATAAGGTTTTCCGAAGATAGTGCCAATGGTAGGTCATCACTCTTTTCTTTCCCTTCATCAGTATGGAAACAAGAGGCATCAATACTCCCATGGAAAATCTTCGTGCGAAACCAACTTGGTAAAAACTCCTCCAAGGTCACCGGATGTCGTGGCTTTTGAGGGTGATGCACCTCCATTTTCTCTTTCTTTTCATGCTTAACTGGATTCCATCTCCTAAGCCTTTTCACCATTATTTTCCTTGTTGGTTGTTCCACTGATGCTTTGCGTGGGCTCCTTTTGTGGCGCCTACGACGAGTCACCAACGTCCAACCTTCATCGTCCTCAAGTTGACCGTCTTCAACTTTGTAGTTCTCCGATGATTCTTCATCTTTACTTTATTTAAAACTACATAATTCATCTGGACTGAATGAGCCAAATGTGATAGAGACTTGGTTTGCGCTTGCTTTCTCATCTTCAAGCACGATCTTCTTTTCACGAGCCAAGTCCATAACTTTGTCCTTGAAAACAAAGCACTTCTCCAGAGGGTGGCTCACAAGTCGATGATATTTGCAGTAATTTGGGTCATCAATTTTCCCAGCTTTATTTGGTCACTTCATCTCCGGAAGCTCAATGAGATTTAATTCGAGGAGTTCTTCAAAAATAGCTGGAACATCAGAATCCAGAAATGGGTACTCTTTCTCTTGCATTTCTTTTAGATTTAACTTTCTACTTGAATTATCTTGAAACGAAGTGGATTTCATACTCTGCTTTTTGCTCACCTTCGTCGTGAACTTCATAGGTGATGTGTTGACATTCATAGCTTCTTTGTTTTCAGATCTTGGTATAAACTTGCTCCATTTTCTGACTTCTTACTTGTCGTTACCTTTGCGAGGTTCATAGATGGGTAGCCTTTCATTTCCAATGGAGGTCATGCTCAATTCCATGTCATGGGCACGAGTTACAAGTTCTTCAAATGTTCTAGGCTTGATATCTTGCAAGATGTAGCGCAATACCCAATGCATTCCTTGGAGGCACATCTCTATGCCAGAAGCTTCACTAAGCCTGTCTTTACAGCTGAGGCTTGCATTCCTGCAACGATTGATAAAGTCGATAACTGGTTCACTCTTGCGTTGACGGGTACTTGTGAGTTCTATCATACTCATAGTACATCTCTGTGAGCATGTAATTTTTTACCTACCATATATTCCTACAAAATTCAATAAATTAATTAGTTTTATAAATTTTTGTTGAATTTCAGTGTTATTGGTGAATTATTTTTGCATTGTATAATCATAATTCGTATTTAAAAATTTATAAATGATTTAAAGTTGCATAATTAGGTGCATAACTTTAATCATTGTTATCAGGAAATTACAAAATTATTATAATTAATTGAAATAAATAACAATAAAAATGATGATTATTTTGGCATAATGTAGATTAAAGGATTAATTTCTTAATCTAATCATCTTTTCCAAGGAAATGACAAAATTTATTCTTTAAGCGTTAGGGATATTTAAATTAAACGGTGCTACTCTTAATTAGCTTATCAATTAGTTTATAATTAGATAAAACTAAATTAAAATTAGTTACTACTCTTTAAAATTTTAAATTTGAATTAATATGATTAATTAATTAAAGAATAAGGGTTAAAATAAGACTTGGGCTAACTTACCCAGGCCCAAAATCGGTATCCCTAACACTCAATACCCAGCCCAAATTAATTAAACTCGGCCAGTCCCAACCCTCCAAAACGACCCCGTTTAAGTAACAGATCAATCCTAGCTGTTGATCTATTTAGATCCAACGGCTGGGAACTCAACAGTCATTTAATATAAATCTGTCCAAACACCCCCCTACGCCTCATTTACCAAAGTCTAACCCCCCACCTCCTGTCTCTCTCTCTGAACCTCTTACCGGACTCCACCGTCCATCGTCCACCGCCCTGCTCTGTCGGCCAAAAATCGCCTACCGGCGGAGGAGCTCAACCAAACAGCCCCAAATTTTTACCAGACGACCTCCTTCATCCCCTCAACCTCGTCCTACCACTAATTTCCCCAAAAAACCACCCAAAATTCGCTAATTTCAAATCTAGGAATCAGAAACCCTAGATTTCTTCTACTTGCCGATTCAGAGACCCCCAATGACTCACACCTACATGAGTCGATAGCTCTTGGTGAGAGCTATCAATTCATGCGGGTTTGGGGCATTTCCAAACCCCACCGGAGTCCGGCCAAGATCCTGTGACTTCAAACTTTTTCGGCCAAATCCCTCTAACTGGTACCCCCCCCCCACCTCTTTTCCTTATTTTTCAGAATGAAATTATATATTTTGCATCTCAATGTTTTACTGTTTTTCTTCTGCTTTTCTTCCTGTTTTTCCCTTTGATTAATCCGGCTTTTAATTTTGCTTTCATGTATGTGTTGATTAGGTTTAGCACTTCTTGAATGTTAACCATTTTAGGTTTAGTTGTCCTTGTTAATCACTAATTAGGGTTCGTTAGCTTTTAATCATAGTTGCTGATTAATCATCAATTAATTAGGATTTTAGGACTTCGCTTGAATTATTTGATTCCCATCCTTAGTCTATTTCTGATTTTTAGATTTCATGACTGATTTTGAATTTGTGTTCAAACCTGAGTTGTTAATTTGTATTTAATCTATATGTTGTCAACTTGTTTATGATTCTAGCGTAGGTAAGTCTAGTGTTAGTCATTCACTTAGATTAATCGATTAAGTAGTGAATTAATTAGGGACGGATTTGGTTAAGTAATAAAGAACTAATCCCTCTTAGGATTAAGTTGGGAACTAAAATAAATCTTAGTGTAAGAAAATTGACTAAGTCTAATAACCTAACTAGTTTTCATTAATTAATCTAAGTCTTAAAACAAATTAACATTCAATTAGCTATTCTAGAATTATCTAACCTCACTAAGGGGACTAAAACTTCCTACTACTAGGCTAACAAGTTCACCTTAATTAACCTAACCTAAATCCTGAAAGTGATTCGCTTAAGATCAAAGTGGGTTTAAAAACCAGCTTTATTAAGGTTAATTATTGAGTTAATCATTCCTTTAGGATAAAACTAGTTAAAGTTGATAGATAAGCTAATAACCTGATCCTTAATTACTAAAGGAGTAATTCTAAGGATATTAAGGGGTAATATAGGACTTTCAATTGAAGAATCTTGGGTGTAACAACCCAAGAAACTTCTAGAATTAGAAAAATATCAGAAAATCAGATTTTTTAATGGTGAAACAATAATTCTGAAAGGGGATAAGGGCTGAAATTAATAGGAATGTTCTAGAAGGTGGTACAGTTGTCCAATAGGATAAGGTTAGACAGTTGTACCTGTACTATTTCAGCCTAATTAGATAAGGAATATGCTAAAAAGATGCTGCCCTAAATTTTCCTATAAACAAGCTAGGATATTCAGCAGCCTCGAGGGAGGGGACACACACTTTTAGAGACTTTTACACACAGATTTTAGAGATTTCACACACACTTTTACCTCTGAAAACAGACCTTTTTACACACCTTTAGCTCTGAAAAATAGACTTACACATTCTTCACATATACTGAAATACTATTCTGAAATACATTACTGTTACCCTGAAAAACAGAAACAGAATACACTGCAGTATGAGTGCAAAAATAGTAAAAATCTAGATTTCCTGTTAGCTGTGGTTTTCTTTCCGGAAGAACTGGTTTAAGTAGTTGGTATTCAAGTGGTCATTTCCTGGGTCTTTCTTATTACTGGTTTGGCTGCTATTGTCTGTTGTGCTAAGCTCCAATTTCTAGCTTTTTAACCTTTATTTGGTCTAGGTTTTCTTGCTATTGTACCTTTTTTAAGGTATGTAACCCCTACATCGTATTAAGTAAATTTCTGAATAAAAATCTGTCAAATATCAGTGTTTATGTGGTTTGTTATTATAAATTTCAGTTTTCTTTTATATGTTGATGTGCTTATACATGTGTGAAAGAAAAATGCAAATCTAGTCGCATGTTTGATTCATCTTTGATTGAGCTTAAGTTCCATATATGTATATTTACACTTAGTTATAATTTTCGGCTGTGTGTCTCAACATCCCACTATTTTTAGCTTTGTGAAAATTACATGTGATAGCATTATAAAGAAGAATCTGACCACTAGTTAGGTTAGATTCACTCTAAAAATGTAAATCTTTGCTTTATTTTGAGATCGCAGGTATTCTACTTGGTTTTGGCTAAGAAAAAGCATATGGTGTCTAAATAGATCTGAAGCAGCCTTAGATTAGGATCATTACTGTCATTTAACATTGTATATTTCTTAAGAGAACTTGTATTTTTTAGCTGAACTTTTATGTAAAAAAGGAAAATGTATCTATGGACTCTTATTTTTAGAACTGCTATAGACAGAAAATTAGACTGTTAGTATGATTTCTTGTACACAGGAAACGGGCCAGCTTGTTAACATGGTCCGTCAAGGCCTGAAACAGTCTGAACCTCCAGGCTATTGGGCCTAAAGGGGGTGCAAAATCCCAAAAGCTCTAAAGATATATATATATATATATATATTTTTTTTTTTTTAAGGTTAATACAATATTGTATATGTTAGGCATCTGATTATTAGGACTCGATCAAAATTCAAAACGCCTTTAAAACTTGATGTATTTTTGGTATTAAAACCAAGTTGTCCAAGTTCCAGTTGTTACTGTAGAAAACTCGTTTTTTTCTCAAAATCCCTGTAAATCACCTTAAGTTGTTTAATTTCAAATATGATGAAATCTGAAAGGTATAAGTACAGTTTCCTAAACAACATCTCCGTAATAATCGAATATGATAATGCTGTCAAATGAATGTCTAATTGTGGTTAGAATTATAAAATTAATGGTTCTTTTTTATGCCCTTTACCATTATTTCACTTTAATATGCTTTCTGCTGAATTGAACAACTCTTCTTTTCCCATGAATAGTCAAGAATTAGGATTGTCCTAAGGGTTAATTGATAAATTGGGCCAAATTTGGCCATGGCCCAAATATTTTTCCGTAGACTAGCTCCCTTAGTTATTAGATGACTTTGAACACATATCTTCCTTCTTAGTCAAAAGTATCTCTTTGGACTAATACTACAATACTTACAAAAATGAATTGCTTCAAATAAGTATTTTAACCATCATGACCATAGTCATGATTATGTAACCTACAATCGGGTGTGGCAACTCATGCCCCCGACCAAAATTCTGAACAATAATAAAAATCACACATTGTAAATCGCGGGTGCATTTCATGTGGCGTGTTTACAATGTGTCCAAAATGGCAAGTGCACGCCATTGTGACTTGTTTTAAGATAAATCCATAAGTATTAAAAGCGGCTAAAAATTAAAAAAGGTAAATGCACAATAGGTTCTCATATATGTAACAAAATCAGATAATTACGCCAATTACTAATCGTTGAGCGACCGTGCTAAAACCACGGAATCCGGGAGTGCCTCACACCTTCTCCCGGGTTAACAGAATTTCTTGCCCGGTCTTCTGGTTCACAGACTTTTAACGGAGTCATAATTTCCTCGATTTGGGATTTTAAGATAAATAAATGGTGTCTCGGAACACCGTAAAAGAAATTTGGGTGGCGACTCTGAAATTAATAAATAATCCCGAATACGAATAATGTCACTTAAAGTGGAAAATTTCCCTAATCCTCACCCCTATCGGGAAAAAAGGAAGTGTGACAGCTCTGGCAACTCTGCTGGGGATAAGAACCCAGAATCTATGGTTTAGGGTTCAGAACTCGAGCTTAGAATAATTATTATATTTGGCTTTCATATCTGATTTTTACATGTTTAAACCTAATGTGCTAAATGCTGCTTTTTTTACCGCTTTGATATTATCTGAATTGTATATAAATTGTGTCGAAACCCTTCTTCTCTCTAAGTCTTCTAAATCATCTGAGAAGTGTGCACTTCGTGTGACTTC
>ML377836.1:55805-114191 GCA_005239525.1 Nicotiana knightiana | reverse complement strand
TATATATATATATATATATATATATATATATATATATATATATATATATTACCGGTTTATAAATATTTACTGTAATTATATTATTTTATAAAATATTAAAAATTAAATACCTATGGGGCTTACGCGTCGCTGAGGCATATGTAAAACGCCTCTCCTTACGCCTGTGCCTTTTAAAACACTGGTTTGTATCTTACTAGAATTAATTAAAAAAATATTTGAAGTACAAATTACATATTTTGTACTATGAAGACTTTACTAGAAAAAAATTCGATAACCCAAAAAAAAAAATGAAAAAGCGGAGAAGAATTGTCCAATTAAGTTATATGAAGAGATTACATATCATGCCCTAGACCTATATGGAAGACTAATAAAAAAGACAGATATTAAGCCACAACACTACAAATCAAATATACCTTAATCACTTACTTATTTTAAAAGATGATCCACGATCACATTTAAGTTCCAATATTTTATAGATATTGATACGAAAACCATGTTTATGTAATTCAAACTTGTTCCCAATGCCTCTTCTCTTCACAAGTTGATTCGTCAAAATTGATTTATGTTATTCAAATTAAACTTATTGCAATTAGGAACTCTTCACAATTTGTGTTAGATGGAAATAGTTAGGTGTTATGCGTAAACTAGTAAAGCAAACCTTGACGTCGATAAATCAGACAACAAAAGAGAATTATATCAAAAGAGACACAAACATTTAACGTAGTTCGGTTAATTGACCTACGTCCAACAACGGAAATGAACTATCCACTTTATAAAAGAGAGTACAAAATATCGGGAGAACAACCTCACGAAGAGGCAAACATAAGTGACACACTAACACTTGTCTCGTAAAGTTCTCCCCCAAAACAAGACTCTCAAGCCCTCTATGACTACATTGTGGATGTTGATCTAAGTCCAAACCTTTTTCGCCAAGAAAAAAAATTAGTCAAATATGAAAGAATTATATTTTCCTTTTCATAAAAGAAAAAATAATTATAACAATATACTGCTCTTCTTTCAAGAGATAGAAAAATTAAATATGATAAGAAAATCAAGATAAACACCTAACAGCTGGAGCAACAATTTTCTTGCCTCTACATCCACTTGTGAAAAGTACCAAAAACATGCTTTAGTTTAGGTTAAAAGTTCTCGTTTCCCGCATAAATAAATAAATAATAGGTGACTTGAAGCAAGTACTAACATATATCATGGGCGACATAGCACTCCTACCTATGAAAGAAAATGCTCAATATTCTAATAGAAAGATTACTTATGTTGTTAAAATGTCATTTAGGGCAAGAAGTACACATAGAAGCAATTTTCGATGAGATAATGACTTAATTAAAGTAAGGTGTTAGAAGGTATACGTTATGGGAAAGGAAACAACTTTTCTTGGTATTGGCTTGTGTAGTATCTTATTTGGCTGATGATTGACACTTGTCCATCCTTTTTAGTTTCAGGTGAAAGAAGTTTAATTAATAGGAGTACTATAATAATTAGCTCCCCTTGATTTTAGCTTAAGGCCTTGGATTAAGAAGGAATCTTATTGGTCCAGGAAATCTTGTCACGTGGGAATCAGCCAATGATATATTTGTTCCTTGAGGATTTACAGAGCACAAAATGCATTTTCGGAATTAACTTCCTTAATTGACAAAGATGCTTTAAAGGCCAAAGATTTCAAAGATACACTTTCTAAATAAGAAATGACACCATAATCTCTTGTTTTTACCTTTGTTTTGGAGGCTTCAGAACTTTAACCTCTTGCGAGGAATTGAACAAAGACAATCCACCATACCACAACAAGCTAGCCCATAGAAGCATGGATCATTAAGGGGTCGTTTGGTATAAGGTATAAGAAGGTATAGTGTTAATATAAAAATTTAATATCACCTTAATATTTTGTTTGGTTAGCAAAACAGGTATAAGTTATTCCAGAATTAAAATTAACATCGGAATAATTTTTACCTTATAGAGGATGGGGTAATTAGCACCGGTATAACTTATATATTCTTCTTACAAATTATGCAATTGTCAAATTTAATACAACATACCAAACAGTGGATAAAAAATAATCCCAGTATAATTAATTCCATCATAACTTATCCAAGTATAACATATACCAGTATAACTTATCCCGACATAAACCGTATTCAAACCAAAAGAATAATAAAACTACACTTCGTCAATAAGACTTTGTTTAATGGTGAAAGTGAATATTGCAAAAGCAATTTTTAAGTAGTAACGTCAAGATCAATGTTTTTTTGGGAAAATGTTACTGTTAGCAACTCTCAAAATAATAATCGGATATATATATATATATATTTCTGTATGTTATATACAAATTTTGTACACTTTTTTTATCGGCTACAGAATGTAAATAGTTTTGGCCGTTGATTAAAAATATTTGTTGCTTTTTTGGTAAATTAAGGAACCCGCAGCCGCTATCCTTCGAGTGCGGTCTGGGTAAAACCCTGCTTCAGAATAATAACTCGTAAATCATACTAGAGAATTAAATTGCACTAGACAAACTCGTACAACGAGCTCGACCGGAAAAGCGTGTGGGGTTTCAAACTGGCAACCTGGTCAAGATCAAATTTACTAGCGGATATATAATTTGTTCTTTAATGGAATACAATCAAGATAAGAGAATAATCACAAGAATCGGAAAAAGTAACCTCTATCTAAACTGGAGGTCCATACGGTAGGTGAACCAACTCACGTGTATATTGAGAGTTAACAATAAATTAAACTTTTAACGTTCAAGTCCTCAACTATGTCTACGATATATAAACGAGAATAAGAAGAAAGAAATGGCATCTTGCAGATCCTCCATTATTCATATGTGCCTTTTAAAAAACATGGGGTAATATTATTACCCTCTTATTTTCCTTCTAATTTCTAAAGACTCTCAACACTAGAAGTTACTTATGAAGTGCTTATTTTGGAACTTGTTCGTAGCCAAGATGTAAAAACATACTCCCTTCACTTTTTGCACATTTTAACTTTTCACACCCCTTCAGAAATAATAAATGAAGTGCATAATTTACCATGATACTCATATTAAAATCGATGTATATTTTATTGGATTTGAAAAAATAATTTGAAATGAGTAATAAATACTGTAGGTATAACAGGAAAAAAAAATATCTTCTCTTGATATGCGTAAAATAACAAGTAAAAAAGAAATTTATTTTTAATATATTTATCAAGTAAAAGTGAAGAAAGTGAGTATAAAAATACAATAAAAGATACTATGTGGGAGCTCGCGTGTTAATTGTCCACTTGACTGTCCTGTTAATGTCTTTTGTTTTTAGATTACAACTTTCCAAATGAGGAACTCTTTCTCCGTGCCTGCTACTCCTAATTTCCATAGCAAATGTCCTTTATTTGTCTCCCTCTTCCTCTCCTTTCAATATCTCCAACAACCAAAAGTGGAATGGAAGAAAAAGAGAAGATAAAAGGACAAAAAGGCAAGAACAAAAGAATCACCCTAAAAACATGTAGTGGATACATGTATTATCAAACTCAGATTATTTCGTATAGCCACCAGAGAATATCTATTAATTTAATTTCATACGGCTGGTTTGATGGAAGAATATTGTGTTAGTAATAATGTCGCTGCATATAGTTATAGGTTATAAAAGCATAAATTGTCACTAACATCATTATATCTTATTTTATTAAAATGTTAATTGCACAGTAGAAAACAATGAAAAGTGGTAAATTTAACGAGATTAATGCTTGACCAAAAAGTGTTAAACTCTTTGTTAAACTAATTAAATAATTCGATAATGGGCAAATCCTAGTTAAACATAATAAATCCTAGATCTAAAATTAATAGATATCAATTATATGAGACCACCTTCGAGATTATTAAATACCTAGGATACACTCAATGATTGTTAATAAATGAGAGAACAATGGTAGGCAATAAATATGATAAATGACATTAAATGTAAATAGGAGGAAACATTCACCCAAATATTGAATAATTTGGATGATTCCTCCTTCTGACAACAACGTATGATAACTAAATATGATGATGGACAAAGTGTTCTTGGATTTTGTGAATGGAAAGACAGAATAAACAATGAAATCAATCACGACAGCAAGATAAACTTTTGGTATATTCTCTCAATGGTCAACTTCTTACAAGTGTTCTTATCAGGAAAGTGAAGATCCCCCTTTTGTTCCCCATCTCTTACTATTTATAAGGGATATTCCTAGAAAATCTTAAAAGGTACAATCAGGGAAATATTCAGTAGAATATTCCTTTTCGTAATTCTAAGACTATCCTAGTCGTTACCACTACTCTTCTCTACTCGACCTCGATCTCGGTCTCTCGCTTGGCGACTCCTCGATATTCGGCTCTGCTCGACCTCGGCCATAACTCGTTCATTTGCACTCGCTGAACCTAGTCGGATTTTGACCCATACAGTTAGTCCCTCCGCTTATTGAGGTCGTCTTCTTGGTCGACCTTAGTGGGCGGACTTTATCAGCAGTCGTTCAGGAGAAATCCCGGCATGATGACCGAGCAGAAGTGATTATCGTCGAAGTTGTGACATGTCATTCCAAGGGTCGTGGTCAGCGAGGTAGGCATAGGGTGATGTCACAGCCATATGCATCATCATTGCGCATCTTCCCAATGCGCAACATCATTTCTCGAGCCTCTGCCGCTTCGATTCTAGGGCCACTGATGGTTATTTGCACTGGTTTGGGCGCCACAGTTGTCTATAAATAGAGGGGGTGAAGTTTCTAAGTGAAACTTCCGTAGTTTCTAACTTCACCGTTGCATTTTGCTTCTTCTTCTTCTTCTTCTTCCACACTTCTTGCTCTCTATTTCTTCCACTATCAACACCCTTTCTCTTCCGACTCCACTGTACACACACTACCGAAAAATGACTAACTCGATTCCCAACTCTGAGACAGTCTCTAATGCTACCCCATTATCGGTGGCCATGCCCTCTAGTGGTGGAGAACACATGGTTATGGAGGATAAGAGTTTCTCCACTGTGGAGAAGGTCGTTCACCATAATCTAAATTCCAGGTCTGACTTCTCTAAGAAACCCATTTCGGAACCCGAATCGGTAAGGTCCGAGATGGAGCTGATGCATATATCTGCCCTCAGATCTAAATTCCACATCCCTGCCCACATTGATATCGTTCCGGCGGAGGACGACGTAGTACAAGTTCATCGGCCTGGTTATTGTGCATTATATGCCTACCCGTTCTTAGTGGGCTATTCTCTCCTTCTTCCTCCATTGGCGGAAGAGTTCCATTTTTACGGCGTCTGTTCGACCCAACTTTCCCCCTATCTTTACAAAAAATTTCTCATGTTGACGAAATCCGTGGAGCTAGACGGTTGTGAAGTCTCTATCCGTCACCAATTGCACCTTTTCGCGCCGAGCTTCTACAGGGCACAATGATTCATCTTTTCCACCATAGAACTAAAGGGCTGGTGGCGGGGATGGATGACAAGGCGAACCACCGATTTTGGTTCAACTATTTCTACATCAAAATCGAGCACGTGGTGGCGAACCCAAGCAGATTCCCTGAGCAGTGAAATTTTTCTCGTAAGTATTTTTACTATTTGAAGTACGTTTGCTCACTTTTCTTCGTGTTTTGTGACTCGTCATCATTTTTTTGTAGCTGAGATACATCCACCCTCTCTGGTCACCGGCATTAGCGACCGGGTAGCCCGCATCCTGCCTCACACTGTGGGGATTCGTGATTGGGCGTCCTTCAATAAGAAGTTCGAGCCCAAGCCCTCGACCGGTAAGTTAGATTGCAGCTTTATAATCATTTTGCCCTTGTTATAACCTGTTACTATTCATTATTATTTTTTTATATGGCTCTTTTTTTGTGTCAGGTCGACGGGCTTCCAAGAAGGCGAAGGCTCCCGTACCTGCATTCCACCAGGCGGTCGCCTTGGCCGGGATGCAGTTCATACTATCCAAGTTCGTAAGGAGTGCTTATCCTTAGACCCCGTCATTGGGTGAATTCGGCCCACAGACGGCCGTTATATCAACTGAGACCCCTGCCCGCCCGGTGATGCACCTGATAAATGAGTCTTCTCCCGACGAGGAGGAGACGACACCGTTGAAGAGGCGGAGGGTAGAGACTAGCAGAGTCACCACGGCCACTGTCGCGCCTGAGGGGTCGATCATATTGGACGTAGAGTCGATGCATCCACAAGTTATCGAGGCTGCTCCCGCGCCAGAGATCACCGCAGAGGGGAGGCTGACGGAGGCAGAAGGATCTGCCACGGGGGAAGAACGACCACGAAGAACTGAGGTTGGCTCATCATCTGCGGATGGGAGAGACAAAACTGTCATTGTAGAAGACGATGGGTCAGGCTCTGGCATTGACCCCGAGGAGATGCGGGCCTTCGAAGAGAGGTTTACCCGAGTGGAGATAAGGACTGAGAGGTCTAACAGGAATATTGTCATCCCCGTGGATTACAACCTCTTGGTTAACTCAGAACTGGTGTTTCTAGCTTTTTCCCTTTGTGCGCGGACTCCGAGAACAGGACGCGGACCTATCACTGAGGATCTCTGGGATTGCCCTGCGAGTAAGTTCTCTTTCCACGCTTTCACTTCATTCATTTCTTTTATGTTATTTGCCTCTGTTGATCTGTCCTGTTTTGCTCATCAGAATCTCATTTTAGAGATTGAGCGTGATCGTCGGGAAGAGAAGAGGGTGACCCTCTACAAGAAGATGGAGTCCAAATATAGGGAATACTGTACCAAGCAACGAGCATTGGTCAGCATACTCGGTGAGGACGGCCAATTCCAGACTCTCTGTGATGAGTTGAAACTAAAAGACGAGGAGTTGAGGGAGAAGGACGGTGAGCTCATGAGGGCCATTGGCAGGTGCAGTGTGCTCGAGGGGACACTGGGAGCTAAGGATGACGAGCTCGAGGTGAGAAAGGGAGTAATGGCCGAAAATATTGATCTCCAGGCTCAGGTGGCATCCGTAGGGTCGAGCTCGAGCAGAGTGAAGCTAGTGCCATCAGCTTGAGGGGCGAGTTGATCTCTAGAGCTGAAGAGTTGGAGAGATTTGAGAGAGCCAAAATGGCTGCTGTGGCGGAGGCGAATGCACTAGAGGGTACCCTTCGCGTCTTCAGGTCCGAGCGGGCTAATGAAACAAAACATCGGTGCTTAAAGAAGCGAGGATTTAAGAGAGGATAGATGGTTTGGAGGCGGAGGTGTCAGACCTGAACGAGCAGATTGCTGCCCTGAAGGCCGAGAAAGCGCAGTAACAGGCCCAGTTGTCTACCTCTCATGCTTCCAGTTATCCTAGTGTGTCACGAGAGTTGTACGAGAAATAGGTTCATGCTGAGGCCCAACTTGATTACGGCCAGGAAGGCTTCCGAAGTGGAGTTCGAGGATGCTCGTGTAAAGGCACGTACAGCTTGGGACGCCTGTGGCAACGACCCCGGTACGCCCGAAATGGATGATGACGAAGATGGTTTAGACGAGTTTGCATTTGATGCTTGGTACGATGATAAGTATGCTGATAGCGCTGGTGATGGTGGAGATGATGTAGTGTGACGCCTTTGTACTTAGTTTATGTTCTTTTCTTTCTCTTTTTTTTTGTGGGGGCGTCTTTTAGGCCCGTTGTAAGATGTTTTGTTTTGAATGAAATGACTTACTTTTGTTGTATGTTCTCAGAACTTTTCGCTTTTCTGTGAATGTTTTTCTTTGTAAGAGTTCCTGACTTTTAGCTGGTCTGAACGCGGTCGAACGTTAAAATATTCGAACATCGTCAAATGTTAGTTGATTCGAGCGAGGTCGAATGTTCGTCTAATTAGAGCGAGGTCGAATATTCGTTTAATTTGAGAAAGGTCGAACGACAGTTTAATTCGAGCGAGGTCGAATGATAATTTATTCGAGCGAGTTCGAATGACAGTTTAATTCGAGCGAGGTCGAATGTTCGTTTAATTTGAGCGAGGTCAAATGATAGTTTATTCAAGCGAGGTCGAATGTAATTCGATTCGAACTAGGTCAAATGTAAGTCGATTCGAACGAGGTCGAATGTAGACTTGAGAAATAATTCGAACGAGGTCGAATGTAAGTTGATTCGAACAAGGTCGAATGTAAGTTGATTTGAACGGAGTTGAATGTAGACATGAAAAATAATTTGAACGAGGTCGAATGTAAGTCGATTCGAACGAGGTAGAATGTAGACTTGAAAACTAATTCGAACAAGGTCGAATGTAGGCTTGAAAAATAATTCGAACGAGGTCGAGTGTAAGTCAATTCGAACGAGGTCAAATGTTGATTTGAAAAATAATTCAGACAAGGTCGAATGTACATTTCCTGCATTGGTGTAATGTGTAAACTTGGTGGAGGCATGTAGGAACATCATATGTTTGCATATAATACTTTGTTTATACATTCATTGGAGAGGTTTACATGTTTCTGCTCAGTTCGTACATACATTCGAGAAGTCCTAGTCTATCTAGTCCCTTCATTGGTCTACCTAGAGAAGTGGTTGAGAGGTTGAGCGATGAACTTAACACTTAAACTTTGAGATGCCCTCTTTGTCGCCTCATTAAAAACGTCCCCGAGAAAACCCAATTGGGACAAAACTCGTGTGAGGGAAAAAGAGTATGACTTGGGGGACGTCTATCATTAGAAGTTGAAGTATTTGAGGTGGGCGACATTCCAATTGTTTGGCAGTAGTTTTCCCTCCATTGTTTCTAGCTGGAACGACCCTTTGTTTACTGTTGTCGTGATTTCGTATGGACCGTCCCAATTGGTTCCCAGTTTGCCTTCCCGTGGGTCTTTGATCATTTGTGTTTTGGCTTTGAGTACATAGTCCCCGACTTTGAGTGTCCTGAATTTGGCTTTTTTGTTGTAGTACAGCTCTTCCTGTTGTTTTTGAGCTATCATTCTTATATAGGCCATGTATTTCCGCTCTCCGGCTTCGTCGAGGTCTTTCCTTCTGCTTTCGTTATTTTTTGGCCCGCTCTCATGTGAGTACCTTAAGCTTGGTTCACTGACTTCGACCGGTATTACTGCATCAGTCCCATAGACTAGTGAATACAGTGTTTCTCCTTTGCTTGTTTTCGGCGTGGTGCGGTATGCGCATAGCACTTCCGATAGTAATTCCGGCCACAGTCCCTTGGCATTCTCAAGCTTCTTTTTCATGATGTTAAATATTGTTTTGTTGGAGGAATCCACCTCACCATTGCCTGCAGAATGATATGGCGTGGAGAGTATTCTCTTGATCTTCCATTTCTCGAAGAACTCGGCGATCTTTTTTCTAGTGAACTGGGGTCCATTATCGCAAATTATTTCTTTGGGGATGCCGAAGTGGCATATGATGTTCTCCATATGAATATGATAACATCCTGGTCGCGTATTTGGGCGAATGCACCTGCTTCTACCCACTTGGAAAATAGTCAGTCAAAGCTAAAGGAAATCGTACATTACCTCGTCCCGCTGGGAGGGGTCTTGATGAAAGGCCAAAGCGAGGTGACTGAGTGGAGGTGCTCACCCGCTTGGTGAATCATGGGGGGCGTAGTTTTGGCATTGCTCGCACTTTCTAACGAAGTCGGCGGCCTCATTTTTCATAGTGGGCCAGTAGTAGCCTGCTCGTATGAGGCATCTAACGAGAGCTCGATTGCCGGTATGAGCTCCGCAGTGGCCTTCGTATACTTCTTCGAGGACGCGCCGCGTTTGGTTTGGTCCTAGGCATTTTGATAGGGGGCTGCCAAACGTTCTTTTGTACAAGTCGTTATTGATGATGTTGTACCTGGCCTGTATTCGAAGCTTCTTGGCTCCTTTTTTATCGGGTGGGAGCACTCCGTCCTGCAAATATGAGATAATACGATTGCGCTAGTCCTAAGTCATGTTTATAGTTCGTACCTCGATTTGATTTGTTGATGAATGGAGGAGAGTCACCACGTTATCTTTTTCGTTTATGTTCCTAGTAGTTGCCGCCAGTTTGGAAAGGTCGTCTTCCTCGATGTTCTGTGCTCGAGGTATCTGGTCGAGCTGACATTCATCGAACTCGGGCAGCAGCTTGCAAATCTCGGCCTGATATTTTTGTAACCTTTTTTCTTTGATTTGGAAAGTCCATGTGACTTGATTGACAACGAGTGCTGAGTCATATAGGAGGATGACCCATCGCGCTCCGTATTTTAGGGCCAGTTTTAATCGTGCAATCACGGCCTCATACGCGACCTCATTGTTAGTCATATCAGGACACTGTATGGACTGGCGAATTACTTCGCCTGTCGGGACCTCGAGTACTTGTCCCAGTCCGGATCTTGACGCGTTAGAGGCGTCATCGGTGTATAGAATCCATAGGTCGAGTAACTCGGGGGAAGTGCTAGTGGCTTCCCTCCTGACTTCGGGCATTATTTTGGCGCTGAAGTCGGCGACGAAGTCAGCAAGTACTTGCAATTTTATCGTTGATCACGGCTGTTATATTATATCGTGCTCACTTAACTCAATGGCCTATTTAGCCAACCTGTTTTATCGGGTTATGTAGGATACTCCTCAGGGGAAAGGTCGTGACTACCGGGATGGGGTGGCATTGGAAATAAGGTCTAAGCTTTCGTGAAGCTACGACAAAAGCCAGGGCCATCTTTTCGAGGTGGGGGTACCTCGTTTCGGCGTCGACCAAAGTTTTGCTAATGTAATATATTGGAGATTGCGTACCTTTGTTTTCACAAAGACTGCACCCACCGCAACTTCGGATAAGACCAGGTAGATTATGAGGCATTCTCCGGGTTCCTCCTTGGCAAGCAGTGGGGGCGAGGACAGGTATGCTTTTAGTTCTCCTAGGTAATTGACGCACTCGGAATTCCATTGGAGTTTGTTGTCCTTCTTGAGCACGCTGAAAAATTTGTGGCATCAATCAGAGGATCGTGAGATGAACCTCGACAGGGTAGCTATTCGGCCAGTCAGCTTTTGCACCTGCTTTTTGCTGGTCAAATTTTTAGGTATTCCCTATAGCCTTTATTTGGTCGGGGTTAACTTTAATGCCTCTCTGCGACACCAAAAAGCCGAGGAACTTTCCTGAGGTCACGCCGAAGGCACATTTCTCGGGGTTGAGCTTTATGCCGTATCGCCTAAGTATGTCGAAGGCCTCCCTTAGGTGGTCAATGTGGTCCTCTTTTCTTTTAGACTTGACCAACATATCGTCTATATATACTTCCATCGTCTTGTCGAGCTGCTCTTTGAACATTTTGGTTACTAGCCTTTGATAAGTTGCCCATGCGTTTTTCAGTCCGAACGACATGACTCTGTAGAAGTACGTCCCTTGGTGGGTGATGAAAGTTATTTTTTCCTGGTCCTCCTCCTCCATGAGGATTTGGTTGTAACCTAAGTAGGCGTCCAAGAAACTTAACAACTTGTGCCCTGTTGTTGCGTCGATGAGCTAATCAATGTGAGGCAACGGAAATGAATCTTTCGGGCAGGCCTTGTTCAGATCTGTGAAGTCCATACACATGCGCCATTTCCCGTTTTTTCTTTTTCACCATGACCATGTTGGCGACCCATTGGGGATACTTTGACTCTCTAATATAACCGTTTGCGAGCAATTTTTCTACTTCTTCACGGACGCCATAATTTATTGCGGTGTTGAATTTTCTTTTGAGTTGCCGTACCGGCTGGTAGAGTGGGTCAACATTCAGCTTGTGTGTTGCTATCTCCTTCCGTATGCCTGGCATATCTGCATGGGAGAAGGCAAACAAGTCTGCGTTGTCAGTTAAAAATTTATGGAACTTACTTGCCTCTTGGAGTTTGTGGCTGATGTGAGCTTTTTTGTTGTGGTCGCTTTTATCCAGTTGAACGGGATCGAGGTCTTCCACAGTTGATCCCGTGGATTTCACGACGTCGGGGTATTTGATGACGTCTTTTTGTTTGTAACCGCCTGACCCCGACCTCGCTAATTGCTACACGTCTGTGTCTTTGCCTTTCAACTGTTGAATATATGTGCAGTCTTGGGCGATGTGATAGCATTCTTGGGTTGTGCACTGCTCGCTGGTAATGCTGAACACTCCCCACGGGATGGGAAATTTGATGTCCTGGTACAGGCTGGACGGGATGGCTCTCATGGAGTGTATACAGGGTCGTCCTATGATGAAGTTGTACGTTGTCTCTTGATTCATGATGTGGAATGTTGTTTCTAGGGTGATACCACCGGCCAGAACAGGCAGTGTGATCTCTTAAGAGGTCTTCTCATATGCATTGTTAAAACCTGTTAGTATTATGCAGCGTGGTACAATCTTATCCTCGAGTCTCATTTGTGCGAGGACTCTAGGGTGGATAATACACGCGCCTCTTCAGTCATCTACCATAATCAGTTTTACATCGGTGTCTGAAATTCGTAAAGTAATAACAAGAGCATCATAGTTAGGAAAGGTCAAATCATGGGTATCCGACTTATCGAAGACGACACTTTCTTTGAGGTCCTCATACCCATCGTGGGTGATCGACCGCTTCAACTTGTGGGTGGTTGTGAATTTCACGTGATTGATCGTTGCGTTGTCGCCTCCACCAATAATCATCTGTATGGTGCGGGTTGGGGAGGGTGGTTTCAGGAGTCCTTGATGTCGTTCCCGTCCACCGGAGAAATTGGCTCTTCCTCGATCGCTCATCAGCTCCTTCAAATTCCCCTGGTGAAGCATGTTTACTACCTCTTGCCTCAAGGAGATACCGTCATCGGTCTTATAGCCTCGCTCCTGATGGAATTCACAGAGGGCATTCGACTTTCTGGTGCTCGAGTCAGACTTTATCTTTTGTGGCCACTTCACCTTGCGGCCGAGCTTCTCTAGGGCGTAGACTATTTATGAAGGAGAAACACAAAAGTTATGAGCAGGTAATAGTGGAGGCATACCTCTTTCATTTTGGTGAGTCCCTGTCTGTGGCACGGATGAGCCATCGCCATGGCGGTGGAGTGGTTGGACGGCAGTTCTAATGTATGGCTGGTGTCTTTCGCGATTGAGGCGCAAAACTACATGGTCCTTTTGGTTGTCGTTTCTATAGTCTTTTCTTGACTCCATCTGGACCAACGTCAGCCGCTGGGTTGGTCTGTTGAGGTCGTCCTCATCCGCTCTCACCTCGGCACAGTAAGCGTTGTGTATTTCTTCCCAGGTAGTGGGGGATATTTCATGAGCCTGCTCAACAACTTTCTAGTCTCCCTCGACCCGCTCCTGTTCAGCCCGTTCTGGAAAGATGCTACCGCCATTCCCTTTGACACATTTGGAAGGTCATTCTCACTGTGTTGAATCAGGCGAGGAAGTCCCTGAGTCCTTCGTCGGGTGACTGTTTAATGGAGAATATGTCATTCACCCTGGCTTTTTTTCTCTTGGCCTCGGCATGGGCGGTGACGAACTTGTCGGCCATCTCCTCAAATATTTCTATGGAACGTGTTGGTAGTTGCGAATACCATGCCAGGGCTCCCCCGGTTAGGTTTTCGCCGAACTTCTTTAGCAGTACCCGACAACACTTGTTCTTTGGTGAGGTCGTTGCCTTTCACTGCGGTGACGTAGTGGATGATATGATCTTCAGGGTCTGTTGTGCCGTCATATATTTTTAAGTATGGCGACATCTTGAATGTGTTGGGTATAACATGTGGTGCAACATCGTCGCTATACGGTTTTTCCACGAACCAGCAGACATCCCGTTTTGGCAGAAGTTTTGGGGCGCCTGGTATCTTGTCGGCCCTCTCTTGGTGTTCCCTCATTTGGTCGCGGAATGCTTTATTCTCGTTCTCCATTTCCTCCATTTTTTCTTAAAATGGCAGCGAGGGCATCATTTCCTGCATCATTAACAGTGTGAGTGGTACCTGCTGGAGGAGGAACGTGTTGCTCGCCGGTTGTCGTTGTGATGTCGACTCGTGCATTGTTTCTACTCGCCCCTTGAGCGGTTTTGTCGAGTATACTGTTCAATGTACTTGCCAGCCAGGCCTCCAGTAATTTTTTCACTGCTGGTGGTGCTCCTTCTGTCGTGGACGTGGAGGCTCCTTTCTTATGAGAGGCGGTAACGCTGCTACGAGGGGGAGGTGAATCACTTCGCCTAGGTGAAACGCTTGGCGTCACATTTTCCTCGTCATCTCCTTTAACCTTGTTGATGGTGCTTAGAAGGTTAGCAATGAGGTCTTCTACTGCCTTCAATCTTTCTTCTCTATTTCATGCCATGTTAGGTCGTGCAAGCAAGGAAAGAGAAAGCTCTATCGTTGTTTTTAGATCTAGAAGAAACTAAAGTTTTAACTAGAAGATTCCCCACAGACGGCGCCAAATTGTTTGACCAAAAAGTGTTAAACTCTTTGTTAAACTAATTAAATAATTCGATAATGGACAAATCCTAGTTAAACATAATAAATCCTAGATCTAAGATTAATAGATATCAATTATATGGGACCACCTTCGAGATTATTAAATACCTAGGATGCACTCAATGATTGTTAATGAATGAGAGAACAATGGTAGGCAATAAATATGATAAATGTCATTAAATGTAAATAAGAGGAAGATTCACCCAAATATTGAATATTTTGGATGAGTCCTCCTTCTGACAACAACTTATGATAACTAAATATGATGATGGACAAAAAGTTCTTTGATCTTGTGAGTGGAAAGACAGAATAAACAATGAAATCAATCACGACAGCAAGATAAACTTTTGGTATATTCTCTCAATGGTCAACTTCTTACAAGTGTTCTTATCAGGAAAGTGAAGATCCCCCTTTTGTTCCCTATCTCTTACTATTTATAAGGGATATTCCTAGGAAACCATAAAAGGTATAATTAGGGGAATATTCAGTAGAATATTTCTTTTTGTAATTCTAAGACTATCCTAGTCGTTACCACTACTCTTCTCTACTCGGCCTCAGTCTCGGTCTTTCGCTTGGCGACGCCTCGATATTGGACCCTACTTGACCTCAAGCATAACTCGTTCATTTGCATTCGTTAACCTAGTCGGATTTTTACCCATACAGTTAACAAGGTCTAGAGATCAGGTTTCACGTGACATTTTGGCCATTGATTTATCAAAATAAAACTATCTACGTTGTGATCAGAAACTTTTGAAAACCCTTATTCTACCTGAAGAGCAAGAGTATGCTCTAACAAGTAACATCGGCGTTTTACTTTTGAAATCATTTTTCATGTGCTTTTCACACTCAAAAATATGAGCCAGCGTGAAAGCAGCAAAAAAGATAGACAATTTATTAATGCATTTTCCTTATTCAATTTATGTATAATAAAGACTTACTGGTTATGGGAAACACGAATCATATCTAATCAGTAAATCTAGAACAGGTCGAGCTGGCAATTTCATAACTCATAGATTTCTGGAGCTAAATACTAAGGACAGGAAGACATGATCAACAACTCAACTCCTTTTTTCTTTTTTATTTATTGATTTTCTTAAATTGTTGTTTTTTATGAGAATCTTACTGAATATTAGAACGCCGAGTAACTCCATAGTAATAAGACTCAGGTAAAAACTCATCGGCACGGGGTGTTTGCGTCAAATGACATATTTTACAACAAGATTATCATTAAATCGTAGTCAATTAATATATATTCTCCACTTAATGTATCATTAAATTATGGTAATTATTACGGTGAAGAACATGTATTCATTGCCTCGTATTGATGACCTATTTGATCAGTTACAGGATGTCAGGGTGTTTTCCAAGATTGACTTACGTTCAAGCTATCATCAGTTGAAGATTCGGGAGCCAGATATACCGAAGACTATTTTTAGGACTCGGTATGGTCACTACGAGTTCCTTGTGATGTCATTTGGGCTAACTAATGCCCCAACAGCATTCATGCATTTGATGCACAGTGTTTTCCGGCCCTATCTTGACTCTTTTGTCATTGTGTTTATTGATGACATTCTGGTGTACTCACGAACTCGAGAGGATCATGAGCAGCACCTGAGGATCGTGCTTCAGACCTTGAGAGAAAAGAAGTTATATGCAAAATTTTCAAAGTGTGAGTTTTTGCTAGACTCAGTGGCATTCTTGAGTCATGTATTGTCGAGTGATGGGATCAAGGTGGATCCAAAGAATGTTGAAGCAGTGCAGAGTTGGTCCAGACTATCTTCAACTACGGAAATTCGGAATTTTCTTGGGTTGGCGGGGTATTACTGTCGATTTGTAGAGGGTTTCTCATCAGTTGCAGCACCTATGACTAGGTTGACCCAGAAGGGTGCTCCATTCAGGTGGACATATGAGTGTGAGGAGAGCTTTCAAAAGCTCAAGACAGCTTTGACTACAACTCCAGTATTGGTATTGCCTACAGATTCGGGGTCTTATATTGTATATTGTTCTCGGTGCGGTATTGATACAGGACGGTAGGGTGATTGCCTACGCGTACAGACAGCTGAAGGTGCATGAAAAGAACTATCATATCCATGACCTTGAGTTAGCAGCTATTGTTTATGCCTTGAGGATTTGGCGGCACTATTTGTATGGTGTCCCTTGTGAGATCTACACTGATCACTGGAGTTCGCAGCATCGGTTCAAACAGAAGGATCTTAACTTGCATTAGAGGAGGTGGTTGGAGATGCTTTAGGATTATGATATCACTATTTTATACCATACCCGGAAGGCCAATGTGGTGCCTGATGCTTTGAGTCGCAGGGTGGAGAGTTTGGGGAGCTTAGCATATCTACCAGTAGTAGAGAGGCCATTGGCGTTGGATGTTCAGGCCTTAGCCAACCAGTTTGTTAGATTGGATATTTTTTAGCTGAGTCGAGTGTTGGCTTGTGTGGTCTCTCAGACTTCTCTTTATGATCGTATCAGGAAGTGTCAGTATTATGACCCTCTTCTGTTTGTTCTTAGGTACACGGTTCAGCACGGTGATGCTAAGGAGGTCACTATTGGAGATGATGGTGCTTTGAGGATGCAGGACAGGCTATGTGTGCCCAATGTAGATAGATGGCGTGAGTTGATTCTCCAAGAGGCTCACAATTCGTGGTAATCCAGGTGCCACGAAGATGTATCAGGACTTGAGGAAGAATTATTGGTGGAGGAGAATGAATAATGACATTGTGAAGTATGTAGCTCAGTGTCTAAATTGCCAGTAGGTGAAGTATGAGCATCAACGGCCGGGTGGATTGCTTCAAAAGCTAGAGATTCCGGAGTGGAAATGGGAGTGGATAACTATGGATTTCATTTTTGGACTTCCACAGACTCAGCGGAAGTTTGATGCAGTTTGGGTGATTGTGGATAGACTGAGCAAGTCAGCTCATTTCATCCCTATGATGATTACTTATTCTTCCGAGAAGTTGGCTCGAGTTTATATCTGCAAGATTATCAGACTTCATGGCGTGCCAGTATCTATCATCTATGACCGGGGTACGTAGTGTACATCACGGTTCTGGACGGCCGTACAACATGAGTTAGGTACTCAGGTTGAGTTGAGCACAACATTTCACCCTCAAACGGACGGACAGTCCAAGCACACTTTTCAGATACTGGAGGATATGCTCCGTGAGTGTGTGATGGAGTTTGGAGGTTCTTGGGATCAATTCTTGCCACTTGCGTAGTTTGCCTACAACAACATTTATCAATCGAGCATTCAGATGGCACCGTGTGAGGCTCTTTATGGTAGGCGGTGTCGATCTCCAGTGGGTTGGTTCGAGCCGGGCGAGGCTAGGCTATTTGGTACAGACTCGGTTCAGGATGCTTTGGAGAAGGTTAAGGTAGTTCAAGATCGACTTTGTACAGCTCAGTCCAGACAGAAGAGTTATGAAGATCGGAGGGTTCACGATGTTGCATTCATGGTTGGGGAGCGGGTATTGCTCCGGATTTTGCCCATGAAGGGTGTTACGAAGCTCGGGAAGAAAGCAAAGTCGAGCCCTAAGTATATCGGGCCTTTCGTGATTCTTGAGAGGGTTGGATAGGTGACTTACAGACTTGCACTACCACCTAGTCTCTCTGCAGTTCATCTAGTGTTCCATGTTTCCATGCTCCGAAAGTATCACGGCGATACGTCTCGTGTTTTTTATTTCAGCTCAGTTCAGTTGGACAAGGATTTATCTTATGTTGAGGAGCCGATATCTATTTTGGACAAGCAAGTTCGAAAGCTGAGGTCAAAGAACATTGCTTCCATGAAGGTTTAGTGGAGGGGTCAGCCGGTCGAGGAGGCGACTTGGGAGACCGAGCAGGATATGCACAACCGTTTTCCTCACATTTTCACCACTTCAGGTATATCTCTATGCTTGTTCGAGGACGAACGATTGTTTTAACAGGGGGAGGATGTAACGACTCGGACGGTCATTTTGAGAGTATAGCCCCGATCCCCTATTTATTGCTTTCCCCGTATCATTCTCTGCTTATATGACTTGTCGGGAGGTTTTGTTTTTCGTTTAGGAGTGATTTTTGGACATTATGTCCCTAAAACGGAAGCTTAAGTTCTAGGATTTTGACCGTAGTTGGAACTATGTAAAGACGACTCCAGAATGGAGTTTCGTTAGTTCTGTTAGCTCCGTTAGGTAATTTTGGATTTAGGAGCGTGTCTGAATTGTGAATTAGAGGTCCGTAGCTGAATTAGGCTTGAAATGACAAAATTTGAATTTTTGGGAAGTTTGACCGGGAATGAACTTTTTGATATCGAGGTCGGTTTCCGATTTCGAAAGTTGAAGTAGGTCTGTAATGTCAATTATGACTTCCATGCAAAAGTTGAGGTCAATCGGGCGTGTTTTTATAGGTTTCGGTATCAGTTGTAGATGTTTGAATTTTCAAAGTTCATTAAACTTGAATTGGGTGCAATCGTGTTTTGAGCATTGTTTGACGTGATTTGAAGGCTCGACTAAGTTCGTATGATGTCTTAGGACTTGTTGGTATACTTGGTTGAGGCCCATGGGGCCTCGGGTTGATTTCGGATGGTTAACAGATCATTTGGAGTTGTGTTGGATTGATTGAAGTTTGTTGCACCTGGTGTAATCGCACGTGTGCACTTTGGGCCGCAGGTGCGGCACCGCAGAAGTAGCCTTTTGAGCCGCAGAAGCGAATCTGGGTCTGCCCAGCTGGGACCGCAGGTGCAGTAAGAATTTCGCAGAAGGAGACTCGCAAGAGCGGAGGATGGAGCGCAGAAGCGCGCAGGTGCGACCCTTGATCGCAGAAGCAACTTTTGTGGACTTAAGTGATGTCCACACCTGCGATGGTTTTTCCGCAGGTGCGGGACCGCAGATGCGATAGATCCCTCGCAGAAGCAAGATCACTGGGCAAAAAAAGGGAAATTACGAGGGTTTGATCTCATTTTCACTTTGGGATTTTAAGAGATCAGATTTAGGCGATAATTTAAGGGAGTTTTAGAGGAAGCTATTGGGTAATGATTCTTAACTCGTTTATGGTTATATTCCACTAATCTGTCATTAATTTCATCTTTTCATTAAGTTTTTGGGTTGAGAAAATTGGGGGAAAAGTGGAGAAGTTCTTCAATCAATTTTTGGGTTATGATTGAGATTTTTTAATCAGATTTGAGAAATTTTGGTACGAGTGAACTCGTGGTTGAATGGGTGCTCGTATTTTATAATTTTTACCCGATTCCGAAACGTGGGTCCGGATTGACTTTGGGGCGATTTTTAAATTTTTTGTTAAAGTCTTAATTTTATCAATTAGATTAGTTTATTATAGTTGTATTTATAGTATGTAATTTATCTGGCTAGATTTGGGCCATTCGGAGTCGAAAAATCGAGAAAAATGCATTCCATTTGATTGATTGAGCTTGGCTCAAGGTAAATGACTTGCCTAACCTTGTGCGCGAAAAATTCCTTTAGGAATTAGTACTGTTGTGATACTTCTATAATATGTGAGTGCCATGTATGCGAGGTGACGAGTGCATACACGGGTTAATTGTTGAAAAATTCGATTTTACATTGTGCAGTAACCTGTTATGTCTTTAATGAGTTTTTCCAGCATGTCTAGTTATCATGTTTAGCTTAATATCGCATGTCTACGTGTCTTAAATTCCTATTTGCAATATGTGCAGCATGCTTAGTTGATTTCCTGGGTTCGTATTTAGTCTTAAACTGTAGGATTTGTTGTTGTTAATTATTGTTTCCATTGATTTCAAGTTGTGTGTTTACTTTTGGGACTACGAGGCGGTACCTAAGGAAATTCCCCTGCACATTTACTTTTGGTACTACGAGGCGGTACCTCGGGAGATCCTCCTGTATATTTACTCTTGGAACTACGAGGCGGTACCTCGGGAGATCCCCCTGTATATTTACTTTTGCGACGACAAGACGGTATCTCGGGAGCGCCCCTGTTATTTATCTCATTGTGATGTGTTGTTATTTCTATGTGAACTCTTTCTGTTAAATTCTCAAGTCTTTCTTCATGTTGTAATATCTTCTGTATTATTATTATATCCTAGTAGGGCCCGGACTTGACCTCGTCACTACTCTACCGAGGTTAGGCTTGGCACTTACTGGGTACCATTGTGGTGTACTCATGCTACTCTTCTGCATATATTTTGTGTGCAGATCCAGGTACCTCCTACCAGCCTCGCTATTAATTGCGTACTTGTTGCTGCTCCGGAGACTTCAAGGTATATCTGCTAGCGTCCGCAGATCTCGGAGTCTCCCTCTATCCCTTATTTTGTTTCCTCTTTTATTTCTTTTAGTTACTAATATATAGAAACAGTTAGACAAATTCTTAGAGCTTGTGACTCGTGACTATCGAATTTTGGGTGTATTGTTTATACTTGAGTACTGGTTTACTTATACATATCGAGTGGCATTTTATCAGTATATAGTTATCTGTTGAAGTTTGGTTGTTAAATATTACTTTTATTTCTATTATTCCGCAATTATTAGGTTTACCTAATCGTAACTACTAGGTACCGCCACAATGTCTTACGAAAAGAATTGGATCGTGACAATAATTTAGTAAAAAGACCCGATAAGTTTTTACCCTGTAATTTAAGTGTTACATTGTTTTGTTTCATTATTTAGTGGGTTTGGCCCGTGAGCAATAGAGAAAGAGAAGTTAGACGAGAGAATCTTAGTCAGATTAGAAGTTCAGAACTCTATACAAAGGCGATGTTACGTAAAATTAGAAACTACTCCGTTTTCCTTTTCACTTTTACGTGGTACGTTTTGACTTTTTACGTCCTTTAAAAAATAATTAATAAAATACATAATTTATCATAATACCCATATTAATTAATGCATATTTTATTGAATTTGAGCAAATGATTTGAAATGAGTAATAAATATCATGGGTATAATAAATAAAAAAAATTGTCTTCTCTTAATATGTGTAAAGTGACAAGTAAAATAAATATTTATTTTTAGTATGCAAGTAAAAATTAACGGAGGGAGTATTAAGAAAGTGTTTAGTAGACGGAATTTACTTTCCAGAATAAATATTTTTCATTTTAGTAGAAATTGGGCTTAGGGTGCTTTGGGTTCCTCCGAATCTTCTTTAAGGAGTGCTCTTATAGTTTCTTGGTTTCATTCCCCAATAAAATACAGTTAGCGATTTTAGGCCTAGTATTTTATGCCATCAAATGACCAAAATGTCCTTAACACTTTGGATTTACCTTTCAGACTTTAAATTTTATTGGTACAAATATTATACTCCTTTATTTCCTTTTGATTTTGTCATTGGCTAATCAAGGTCGATAAAGCGTGCAATAGTGCAGTTCAATTATAATGTTGAATAGCAAGATACATAACTTCCATATGCTGATATTAATGCTTAAAGAAGTTGTTTCACATAAATGTTTATTCAAAAATTACTTAGGTTATACGTATTTGGTAATTATGAATTATGATATCAGAAGATTTTGAAGAATTAATAAAGTGGTAGATGCTCTTCCTGCGAACTAATTGTTTACCCCAAAATTAGATAACAATAAAATTTGTACGCGGTTTAAAGGATACGTGGCTAATTCAACACGAAAAATTAAGAATAACCGACAAATAAATTAAAGACGAAATAAACGATCAAAACAATCGCAATATTATGACCAAGCCCGATCTTAGGTTGAACAGTGACCTCGTCCTCGATTGGACCCTCGATTCAAGATCAGACATGAATGAAGAACAGAACAAGTGAGCAAAGTTTTTAACAATAGCTAGAAGGCAAAAATAAACTTTTATTACTTTGAATTGCGTGTTACAATGTGTCAAAGAAAAACTTTCCCTTTATATGGTAGGATAGTTTCAGTTCTAGTACAAGTTCAAAAAAGGTAAAAATCTTCTTTTCCCGGTAACTGTTGGTCCATAATCGATTCTGAACGAGATTCCCGTTGTAATGTCTGGTTGAGGGCGATTATTACGACCCCTTATCTGTCGTGCATAACCGTTCGCCGCGTCTCCCGAGGTCTAGAAGTTATACTCAGTCCGAGGTGTGTCGCTTTACCGTGTTCAATGTCGGATATATCATTTACTCTTCCCTGGTCTCGATACGATGGGTCTCTGGCCTCGATTATAATCTCGCGGATCCGTGCTCCCCCTTGGTTCTCTCATCGGGGAATCAAGGTAGATATTGCCCCTAATTTTACCCGTACACAGTTAGCCCCTCGTTTTTTGGAGGTTAGATTTATCAAAATGAAGGGAAGCAATAAATGAACCCTGATTCCTTCCTTTGTACGTTACATCCGAGATGATGGGTCAAAGAGACGTCCTATCAGTCGCATTGTTCTGACTTCGGACACATGTCAGCCATCGGTTGACTGTCCTCGAATGTGAACCGTCGCGCATTGATTTTCCTTCCTTTATAAAAGCTCTGACCCCTTCTTCACTTCTCCGCTTTTCGATTCCAGAGCTCTTTGATTTACCCTTGAATTCTCTACTTACCTTTAACTTCTTCAAATCTTCATACATTTCTCCTTAGATCTTTATATTTTCATTTTCAATCTTCATACATTCTCTTTGAATCTTCAACCTAGACCTTCATATCTTCGTCCCGTCTTCAAATCTTCATATTTTTCAGTACCCGATGGCAAAAACATCCAAATTCGTGCCTCAGCAAGCCACCCCTTCATCTTCCAACCTTGCCACATACATCGAGATGGCCATTCCTGAGGTCGCCCAGTAGCCTCCTTTGAAGAGCTTCGTGCCAGGGGCTGCTCTATCGAGAACAACTTCAACGTCAAGAAGGTCTCCAGTAACAGGATCGAGGCGAGGGATCATGGAGGTACATATGCTCTGTTACTGAGGAGACACAACCCATAGTTCGGGTAGACTGTAATTGGGAGGGCAATGAGGTGGTCGTCCCCGGGCCCAACGAAGACATCACCACTCACGTGGATGGGTACCTAAGTGTTTACACTTACCCCTTCACGCTCTCCCCGGTGGACCCCCTAGTCCTCGACTTCTATAAAAGGTATGAGATCTTCCTTGGGCAGACTCACCCATCCTTTTGGAGGATCGTAATCCTCCTCCGAAACTTCGAAAACAACACTGAAGTACCTCGGTTCATCCTCGGCCATCTTCTTCGTCTATACAATCCCTGAATCTTTCAAGGGAGGTTGATCAAGCTCGTTTGCCGAGCAAGCAAGGCTCCATTCTCGAACATCAATGAGGAAAGAGATCGAGGTTGGCAGGGGAGGTTCGCTTGGGTGAAAACCAAAGATCTCATCCCCTCCGAATTTCTATCGTTCCCCAAAAAGTGGAAGGCATCCTGTAAGTCTTTTCCCTTTTGAGTATTTAGCATTCCCTTTTATTCTTTTTCTAATTGCCAGTGTTTGTCGTTGTGCAAAGATTTCCCAGGTTCCTAATGCAATTCCTCGCTTGAAGGATTGGATCGAGAGGATCTGCAAATAGATGTCCTACTTCGAGCGCGCATGGCACAAGCTCTCTAAGGGTAAGTGGGAAGCCTGTTCCCATGGTGAGGCTTTCTCCCGGGTGATTACGTTCATACACTTGAAACATTTCTCTAAGTCTTCTTCCATCTCATAGGTTTTACCAAGACCACCGAGCTCAGGTCGTTGGATGAGGACGAGAATCCGTCCTCGCTTGCCGAATCCTCCGCTCCGGGACAGTCCTGGGCTGCCGTAAAGGAGGAGAAAAATAAGAAAAGGAGGAAGTCCTCAGGTCCCCCAAATGCCGAGGTGAAGAAGAAGAGGGTGGTTATCCAGTTCGGAAAAGAAACAAAAAGAGCACCAAGTCCAGGGTACTGGACTCTGATTCCCTCTACCGGCTCAGGGATTATCCCGAGAACGACGACCTTGAGTTCATTTCTCATAAGTCAACCCTCAACAAGGGAATCAAGAGGTCGATCCCCCTCTAGCTCGAGAACTAGAGGGAGAGTCGTAGGTCACGGTCTACCGAGAAGCCGCTCCTGCCCGAAAGAGGTAGCTAGTGTCATTGACATTGCGGAGACGTCATCCTATACTAAGTCCATACTCGAAGTGGCTCAAGCTAACGAAGATAAATCAAACGAGATGGCGCCAGGTTCGGATGATGCCCTCAACACGTTCTTCGAGGGCATGGACATTGCTGCATTAGAGGACTTCTCCGGGCTTGGTCAACTGGAGGTCCCAAAAAAGAATGTGCCAATGGGAGGGGGCAAGCCGAGCTCGAGTCCGAGTCTGAAACTAGTGAAGCAGCTCCCTGCCCCGATGTGGACTTCGACCATAAGAGAACGGCCATTCTTACTATCCCAACGGACGCCCGGGCACTGTCCGCTCCGGTGGGTGTGACCAGCTACCTTCGTTGTGTGTGACTGAGGAGGACCAGGGAAAGATGAATGAAATAGGCACATTGAGCCTCTTCAACGAGGTACAATAGGCATTGAACAGGGTAAGACATTTATCTTTTGCAGATTTTTGCTCAACATATTCTAGTGACCTCATTATTTTTTAAGCTTCGGTGCTTCATAATGAAAGCTTTCTCCGGCCTCGCTTGGAAATCAGCCATCTTGAGTTCGAGCTCAAAGAGCAAATTCAGAAGAAGGACATGTATAAGTCTCTCACTGAGCAACAAGACGAGGCTCTTAAGGATCTCCCAACTCTTTGGGCCGAGCTGGAAAAGGCTCAGAAGGAGGCCTCATCCGTGAAATGAAAGCATGGTGATCTGGTCGAGAAGGTAAGGATCTTTGAGGCTAAAAACGAGAAGCTACTCATGATGTCTAACAAATCAACTTCGCAAGTCCAAGAAAAGATAGACTTGATCGACCAGCTTCGGCTGAGATGGACGAGGTCAAGGCCACATCCGAAATGTTGAGAGGCAGGATGGACTTGCTAGCTTCGTAAAAAGAGGTGACAAAAGAGGAGGGGGCATCGGTCAAGGACTAGCTCCGGGTGGCAAAGGACAAGTCCGACAAGTGGTCTAGGCTGAACGCTAAACTCCGAGCACAGTTGAACTCAGCCGCCACGGAACGAGATGCCCTTGGCCAAGAATATATTGCGCTAAGATCCAAATTGGAGGCAACTTTGATCGATTCCTCCTATGTTGAGGAAACGCTGGCCCAGTATAAGGTTGATGTGGAGATAGCCGAGGTACGCTTAAGGACGAAGACCGAATATGTGAAGCGGCTATCCTAGAGAGAGACCCTCAAGGAGATTCACGTATGAGGTTTTGACCTGACAGCCAATATCAAAGAAGCCAAGAAACTCGAGGCTGAGGCAAAGGCACTCTATGATCCTGTGGGTCCCAAAGGCTCTGATGGTTTCGAGGGTTTCGACGGTCCTGGTAACAAGTCTAGCCCCGGTGAAGACCAGAAAAAGATGCCTTAGTTCTTTTTTAGTTTTCCCTTGTATATTTTCTTTTTGTTCATTCTGGAGCCATTTTATCGTGCCTTTGTAAATATTTTTTGAAATATATATTCCCCCTTTTTGCAATACCGTATATTTTCTTTTCTGCATCTATTTGCAATTTTTTTACTTGCGTATCATTTTTAATGCCTTAGCATAAAATCGAATGTAGTCTATGTTTTTAATGACTTAGCATAAAATTGAATGTAGTCTAGAGCATCCGTTCTTCGGAGTAATTTCGATGGCAACCCTGAATTACTTGTGGCTTCGTGTCTTCGATAAAATCAAAGGCCTTTAAGATGCTTAAGTGTTTTAGTCATATACAATAATGTTTTTTTCGAGGGTAACCTTTTAATAGGTTTTGATCATATGTAAGGGCCTTACTTTCTAGGTACAGACTTCGGACGTCTCCGAGTCGTTTCAGGATGGTTGTAGCCTTTCATATTCGCACCTGCCTAATAGGCTTGGTGCCTCCAGGATCCGATAGCTCGGGTCATTTGAATTTTTATTGGACGACAGTCCCCGATTAGGGGTAGCCCATGGGCTTTAGGATTTGGGATTGGGATGCATCGAAGAAGCGAAATATATAGTAATAAAGTATAAGGAAAGAAGAGATTTATTTCATTGTCTTATATGCAACGTACATAATCGGAGGCCCATAGGCCTTGTGCCGTGGCTAAAGTGGGCTACATGGGCACGGTTCGTATGACCTTTTGACCCTTACAAATGAATCCTAATCACCAAGCCTTGGCTTTTGATATATAAAAATTTTCCTTTCTAAGAATCCTAACCTAGGGGTGATGGCGCCCGGTATTTGAGGCCGAATATTTTAGGGCTCGAATACCATTGATTTGGTGCAAATGATCATCAGTTCCTGTTTAAGGTCGGTATTCAAAAATAAGGTATCATATTTTATTGTTGCCTCATTAAAAACCTTGCCGAAAAATCTGCTTTGAGACAGCATCAGTTCAAGTAAAAAAAAGAGTATAACACGTGCTTTTAGACCTAATAGTCATATTCGCCCTTGGCCGGGTACCTGCATGCATTAGCCTATAATGTAACTAAATAAATAAGTAATTAAGTTCGTACCTTAGCATTAGTACATCTTCAAGTGTGCCACGTTCCAATTGTTCGGTAGTTACATGTTGTTTCCCGATTCGAGTTTGGACGAGCCTTTGCCGGTTATTCTGACGAATCGATATGATCATTTCTAATTTGGGTCCAGTTTCCCTTCATTTGAGTTCCTGGTGTGTAGTGTTACCTTTCTCAATACCAAGTCCCTAACTTGAAAATGTCAGAAGTTGGCTCGTCGATTGTAGTAACTCCTTACTCGTTGCTTCTGGGCGGCCAACCGGACCAGGACGGTCTCCCGCCTTTCGTCCAATACTTCTAGGCTCGTGGTCATGGCCTCGCCATTTGACTCTTCGGTAGAATTCTGGAACCTGAGGCTCGGTTCCCCTACCTTGACTAGTATTAAGCCTTCCGCTCTGTAGACCAGAGAGAATGGGGTTTCCCCTGTACTTGACTTCGAAGTCGTACAGTATGCCCACAGGACTTCGCGCAAGATTTCCTTCCACTTTCCTTTCGAACCGGTCAATATCTTTTTCAGGTTTTGGAGTATAGTTTGTTCGTCAATTCCGCTTGCCCATTCCTACTAGGGTGGTAAGGCATTGATAATATCTTCTTGATCTTGCGATCTTCAAAAAACTTACTTACCTTGCTGCCGATGAATTGTTTTCTGTTGTGCAAATGATCTCGGTGGTATCCTAAATCGACATATTATATGATCCAGATGAAGTCAATGACTTCTTTATCTCGGACCTTCTCGAACGCGTGATCCTCGACCCACTTGGAAAAATAATCGGTCATGAATAGTATGAATTGAAATTTTTCGGGTGCCCATGGTAGGGGACCAACAATGTCTATTCCCCACTTTAAAAATGGCCATGGTGATAGGACCGTGTGGAGCATACCTCCTAGTTGTGAATCATCGAGGCTTGTCTTTGGAACTCGTCGCATTTTCGCACGAAGTCTTTCACATCCTTCTTTGTTTCATTCCCGTGGTAGCCAGCTTTGATTAGCTTCCGAACTACGGATTCTGCCCCCGAATGGTTCCCGAAAGTGCCTCGTGAACTTATCTCATGGAATATTCGGTCTCTCCTAGCCCTAAGCATCTGACCAGTGGGCCGAAGAAAGATCTCCTAAATAATGCCCCTTCAACTAAGCAAAATCTAACAGCCTTGGTGTGCAAGGGTCTCTGTTCTTGGGATTCAAAGGCAATTTTCCTCTCTTCAGGTATTCTATGTATTTGTTTCTCCAATCCCAAATCATACTTTTCGAGTTTATTTCGGCATAACCTTCTTCTACCACCGAGTTCATTAGTTGTACCACTGCCACCGAGCTGAATTTATCGGAGTCGACAGACGACCCCAAGTTAGCTAGTCATCGGCCTCACTGTTTTTATCTCGGGGTACATGCTGCAGATTCCATTGATAAGTTGGTATTTTATCAACTTATCTCCTCTTGATACTTAAGCTTTTGTATGATTTTGTTGAGAAACTAAGGCATTTATTGAGGTTTATTGGCATATTTCAGGTATCAAGTGATTTAGAGAAGATACAGAAGAAACCAAGTCAAAATGTGTTAAATTGAGGAAGAATGACTGTTGCCAGAGTATGCTCTTCACGATCGCGAACTTCAACATGCGATCGCAGAAGGCCAGGAAATTATACATCGCGAACGCAAGGCAAGTTCTGCGAACACGAAGAAGAAGATGGTCGGCTGTTCTCAGGTGCTCTACGTGAACGCATGAACTGGTTTGCAATCGCAATGCTTTGCAACATTACTCTACATGATCGCGGGCCTGTTTACGCGATCGTGATTCACAAATCTGGGTAGAAATCTGGGCAGTTTAGGCATTTCACGTTTTTTACCCCAAAACCATTTAATACCCGACCTAGCTCATTTGTAAAATATCTTTGGCTTATCTTTCAGTTCTTAGACTAGAGAAGACAAGTTTGGAGGTTAGGGTTCTTGCACACACATTTGGGTCTTGAAGATTTGAAGCTTTTTGTTGAGAATTTTTTACTCATTTATGCTCATTTCTTTATTTCCTTGCTTTGTATTGAATATTTAAGTGTGTCGGATTTTTTTCAAACACTTGAGTCTTGTTTATGGAAATATTCATATTTAAAGTGTGGATTAAATATCTTGTTGTGCTTAATTGAACGATTTTTATTTATTATGAAGTGAGTTATTGTTTCTTTAATTATTCTTGTTCTTTAATGTTTCCAAAGGGATTATCTAACCCTAGGACTCGCCCATTAATTTCGAATTAATTTTGGGAAAGATAATTTGGAGTTGAAAAAGACTAATTAACAAGAACTTGAGGCTTTAACCCTCATTTTATAGATTCTACCTAGGGATAGGATTGAACTACTTGTAGCCATATCCCGGTGTACTTAATCTCTTAATTGTTTTAGGGATAATTCAATTTGGAAGTCTTGTTAGTCTTCAGAAGAAGCTAATATAGAATTTTTACCTGTGGCTAATTAACATAAACTCGCTCATATTTGTAAAATCGTGAAATACATTGGATCATTACTTGAGTGTAATTCCCTATGCATCCATGCTTGTAGCCATTGGTCATTTTATTTTCTCTCTAGGTTAGTTTACATTTTTGCAATTAGTTATAAATATTTTGACAATTACATTTTAAGTGTTTGGCTTAGCATAATAAGTGATAATTCTCTTACACGCCTAATCGCCTACATAATTTTTCTCTATGGGATTAGACCCCGACTCATAGTTGGGTAAATTATATTGCATGCGACCGTGTCCATTTACTTTTTAGTAGTGGATTTGGACGTCATCATCCATTCCTTGAATTGGTACAGGGTCACCTGTAATTTGTCCAAGTACCTCCAAATTCGTTCTTCTTTTACTTCAAACGTTCCATTGACTTGATTTACGACAAGGAGGGAGTCGCATTTGGCTTCGATCACTTGGCCCCCAAGGTTCTTAGCTAGTTCTAGACCTACAATCATGGCCTCATACTCGGCTTCATTGTTAGTCAATTTTACAGCTCTGATAGACTGCCTAATTACGCTCCCGTAGGTGATTTTAACATGATACCGAGCCCAGACCCCTTCGCAATGAAGGCATTGTCCGTGAATAGGGTCCAGATTCCCGAATTAGGCCTTTCCCCGAGGTGAGCAGTAATTCCTTTTCGACTTTTGGTATAAAGGCCGGCGTAAAGTCTGTCACGAAGTCTACCAAAAGCTGAGACTTATGTCCATTCAGGGTTGGTACTAGATATCGTACCCGCTAATCTCCACAGCTCATTTGGCCAATAGGCCCGAGATCTGGGGCTTATGCGTGATATTCCTTCGCGGTTAGGAAGTTACGACATATATGGGGTGGCATTGAAAGTACGATTTTAGTTTCCTAGAAGTGCTTAGTAAGGCGAGAGCCAACTTTTCTAGGTGAGGATACCTTGATTTGGCATCACCTAGGGTTCTACTAACATAGTAAATAGGAAATTGCGTACCTTCTTCCTCCCGGACTAAGACACAACTTACCGCTACCTCAGAAACCGCCAAGTACAGGTATAGTTGTTCGTCTGCCTTCTGAGTGTGCAGTAGAGGGGGGCTCGATAGGTATCGTTTGAGTTATTCTAATGTTTGCTAGCATTCCAGAGTCTTGGCAAAATTCTTCTTCTTTTTCAATAGTGAGAAGAACTGATGGCTTTTGTCCGAGGACCTCGAGATGAACTGACCCAATGCGGCTATATGCCCGGTCAGTCTTTGAAACGCCTTGATGTTGTCTGATATGGTGATGTCCTATATGGCCTTTATTTTGTTGGTGTTGATCTCTATCCCCCGATTAATACCATGAACCCGAGGATTTTGCCCGAACCGACACCAAATGTGCATTTCTCCGGGTTTAGCTTCATGTTGTATTCCTTAAGTATGTCAAAAGTTTCTTGCAAATGTTCCAAATGGTCCTCTGCTCTCAGGGACTTTACCGACATATTGTCAATATAAACTTCTATTGATTTCCTTATTTGTTCTTCGAACATCCGGTCTACTAGGCGTTGGCAGGTAGCACCGACATTCTTTAACCCAAATGACATTACGTTATAGCAATAGGTACCGAATTTTGTTATGATAGAAGTCTTTTCTGGATAGTCCGGGTCCATCTAAATTTGGTTGTACCGGAAGTAGGCATCGAGAAAACTGAGTATCTCATGCCCGACCGTCGCATCGATCATTCGATCAATGTTAGGCAAAGGGAAAGAATCCTTTGGGAATGATTTGTTTAGGTCTTTATAATCCACCCACATCCTTAGTTCATTTCCTTTTTAGGTACTACCACTACATTAGCTAACCAATTCGGGTATTTAACTTCCCGGATGGATCCTATTTTTAGAAGTTTGGATATCGCATCTTTGATGAACGCGTGTTTGATCTCGGACTGTGGTCTCCTCTTCTGCTTAACAGAATGGAACTTCGGTTCCAAACTCAGCTTGTGAGTGGTTACCTCCGGTAGGATCCCTGTCATGTCAAGATGGGACCAAGCGAAACAATCGGCATTAACTTTAAGAAAATCAATAAGTTTTTTTCCTGAGCTCGAGATTTAACCCCGTTCCCAGGCATACCTTTCGAGATGCTCGATTAATATGACTTGCTCCTACTTCTCAACCATTGATTTGGTGGCGTCGGTGTCATCAGGAGCTATGAATGATCTTCGGATGTTGTAATCGTCCTCATCGTCTGCTCCTTATTCTTCTTGGCTCTCCGATTCGGCTGTGACCGGTATCAGTGATTGCTATTTAATATTTTTTTTTGGTCAGTCCTGTGCTCCTTGATGTTGAAACCGCGGGCATCGAGATTACTTCGTCGATAACAAACATTTCCCTTGCGGCCGACTATTCTCCGCAGACCATTTTGACTCCCTCTGGTGTGGAAAATTTTAGCACTTGATGCAAGGTCGAAAGTACTGCCCTCATTTTGAGGACATATGGCCTTCCGAATAGAGCGTTGTACCTCATATCCCCTTCGATCACGTAAATCTTTGTTTCTTGGATTGTCTCGATTGTGTTTATCGACAAAGTTACCTCCCCTTTCATGGTCTCACACGCCATGTTGAATCCGTTAAATACCCGAACTGCTGGCATGATTTGATATTGTAATACTAATTTCTCTATGATCCTCGATCTGATGATGTTGGCCGAGCTACCTCGATCAATCAACACACGTTTAACTCGAGATTTATTGATAAGTACAGACATTACCAGTGCATCCTTGTGAGGCTTTCCGATGCCCTCGGCATCTCCATTAGTTGAACGAAATGTTTCCATTCAGAACATAATTCCAGGTGAATTTTTTCCTCCTATAGACATTTTAACGCGTTTTATCATTAGCCCTTGGGGGACTTCGACCCCCCAATGATCATGTTGATCACGTGCTGAGGCTCCTTTTGTTCGACCTGTTTGTTGGCGTCCCTATTTCTGAAGTGGTTTTTGGCCCGTTCATTTAGGAATCCCAGGAGGTGCCCATTGTTGAACAGTAGAGCAATTTCTTCTCTTAATTGTCGGCAATATTCGCTCCTATGACCATAAGTGTCGTAATACTTACACATCAAGATAGGATCTCTCTGAGTTAGTTAAGACTACAATGGTCGAGGCCACTAGGTCTCTTTGATGCTCCCTATGGCCTACACAATGCTTGCAGCGTCTATGTTAAAGTTATAATCCTATAACCTTGGTGCCTCTCTACTCTCGAGCAACCTGCCGAATCCATTCTTGCATCAGACCTCGGCCACAAGGCCCTCGATCACTTCTCTTCTCACTCCTTATTAAGTGACGCCCGGATCCATTTCCCCTTCGATCCAGGATGTATGCATGGTTGGTATCAATCTTAGATCGTTCTTAGATCTTGGTCTATGGCTCTCTTAGATCTATCATTGGACCTGATGGGGTAAACAGATCCAGAAGGGATCCCGAGCTGGTCGTCCTCGGCCCTAATTCTTTGACTGGTACCTGTTGTGGACGTCGGCCCAGGTTATCGTCGGGTACTCCACCAAATTTTGTTTTAGCTGTTGAGAGTCCAAGGAACTTCGGGGGTTGAGCCCTTGAGTGAATGCCTGAATGGCCCAATCATCTACAACCAGTGGTAGGTCCATCCGTTCCATCCGAAATCTTGACACGAACTTCCTGAGCATCTTGTTATCCATTTGTTTGACCTTGAAAATATCTAACTTTCTGGTCTCGACCTTGATGTCCCCTGCATGGGCCTTTATGAAAGCATCTACAAGCATAACAAACGAGTCAATGAAATTTGGGAGCAAGTTGTGATACCATATCATTGCTCCCTTGGACAAAGTTTCCCCAAATCTTTTCAGTAATACCGACTCGATCTCGTCGTCTTCCAAATCGCTTCCTTTGATTGTGCATGTATAGGAGGTCACATGCTCATTTGGATCTTTGGTCCCATTATATTTGGGGATGTCAGGCATACGAAACCTCATTGGAATCGATTTTGGTGTCATGCTCAGAGGAAAGGGCTTTTGGATAAATTTCTTAGAGTCCGGTCCCTTCAATATTGGGGGTGCTCCGGGGATCTGATCGATCCTGGAGTTGTATGTTTCCACCTTCTTGTCAATAGCCTCAATCTTTTTTTCGCCTGACTCCACCCATTTTTTCAACGCCTCGAGCATATTCATTACCTCTAAATTTACCCCGAGCTCAACTTCACCCGGTCTCTCGGTAATTTGTTCGTCTCTTCGTGATTTCCCGAGATTGTTCGGGCTCAAACCTGTTGGGGTGTGGCTTTGATTCTGCAGTTGTGCTATTTCCACTTGTTGAGCCTACAACATTTTGAAAATCAGCCGTAGGCTCATCCCTTCACCTTCACCTTCGGGCGCTTCTCGAGCTGTTGGTCGGGGTCCCCCGTGAACACTATTTTCGGGATCACTTGGAAAATTGATGTTGATGGCCACCTGCGAGTTAGCATCAAGTGGATCGGCGGCTGGGATACTGTTTGGATCTGCAGGAAGCACATCATTACTGGGTACCACATTATTATTTTCGCCGAGATGTTCTGATTTAGCATCAACGTTCAAGTGAGCCGACTGAGAGTTTGACATTTTTAGATTGAACTGGAATTAAGATTTCAAAGAACAAGGTAAATTAGGGTGTGTTATGCAGATTCATATCAAATTACCATTATTATCCTTATCCCCATGGTAAACGTCAAACTGTTTACCCCAACTTTAGGTAACAATTAAATTTGTACGCGGTTTAATTTAACACGAAAAATTAAGAATAACAGATAAATGAATTAAAAATGAAATAAACAATCAAACCAATCACAATGTTATGTTATGTCCAAGTCTGATCTTAGATTGAACAGTGACCTTATCCTCGATTGGACCCTCGGTTCAAGCCCAATCGTGAATGAACAACAAAACAAGTGATCAAAGTTTTTAACAGTAGCTAGAAGGCAAAAATAAACTTGTATTGCTTTGAATTGCGTGTTACAATGTGTCAGATCAAAGAAAAACTTCCCCTTATATAGTAGGAGAATTTCAATCCTAGTACAAGTCTAAAAAAGGTAAAATCTTCTTTTCCCTGTAATTGTTGGTCAATAATCGATTCTGAACGAGATTCGCGTTGTAATGTCTGGTTGAGGGTGATTATTACGGCCCCCTATCCGTTGTGCATAACCGTATGCGCGTCTCCCGAGGTCTAGAAGTTATACTCAGTCCGGGGTGCGTCGCTTTATAGTGTCCGATGTCGGATATTGTTCACTCTTCCTGGGTCTCGATACAATGGGTATCTGGCCTCGATTACAATTTCGCGGATCCGTGCTCCCCCTTTGTTCTCTCATCGGGGAATCAGGGTAGACATTGCCCCCGATTTTATCGGTACACACGATTAAATAGTGCAATAGTAACCAGATTATGTCCAGATCAAACTCTTTTAGACACTAGATTTTGCCGTGAAGGGATATACGATATATAATTAATATGATAATTCCGGACTATATTGTTATCTTCGGATTTTAATAGCAATAAGTTCATTTGCTTAGTGTTTAATTCATTTTGTTTCTCCTTTTCTTTCTCTATTTGTTATCTTCGTTGAATAACATGAGGAAATGTGCTTACAGGGAATGGAATGATATATAGCCAATTACTTAAATCTTTCTTCTAGATATACTTCGTTTTCTTAATTCGTTGCATAAGAAGAAAGAAAAGCACATTGAAAATGATTTAAAATTAAAGTGCCGATGTTAGAGCATATACTTGTTCTTCAAGTTTTATTTTGACACAACAAAAATGAGTTTTATTTTGACAAATCGATAAAGTTATTTACAGTGGTTTGACTATGAAAATAATGATTTTCACGCGAAATCTGACGCTTTATTGTTTTATATCGAGCAACTAATCTATTAATAAAATAAGATATGATGATGGTAGGGACAATTTTATGCGCTTTTAACTTATAACTATCTACAACGATATTATTACTAACAGAATATTCTTCTATCAAACTTTATCCGATAAAAGGATCTTATTTCTAAGTAAAAATAGTACGGACTAACCAGTTTTCAGATTAGTCATCTAAAAATAGTTAGCATTTGTCAAGACATTGAAAAATAATCACTATTTTGCTTCAACAAAGATCGGTCCAGCATAATATA
Organism: Nicotiana knightiana; assembly: GCA_005239525.1. NCBI lineage: Eukaryota > Viridiplantae > Streptophyta > Magnoliopsida > Solanales > Solanaceae > Nicotiana > Nicotiana knightiana. Next base: position 78,800 of record ML377836.1, on the reverse strand, counting down.
CTGGAGTCTGGTGCACCTGTGTATGAACTTCCAGCATATTATGCTGGAACTCCAACACGCGGAAAGTTCCAGCATAATATACTGGAGATTCGAGTATCTGTGTATGAACTTCCAGCATATTATGCTGCACCGGTATACTTTGCTGGAACTCCAGTATAATATATTGGAGTTCCAGTATACTTATGCTGGAGTTCCAGTATATTATGTTGGAGTATTTTCCGAATTTTGAACAGTGTTTTCGTGCAGATTTATCTTTACATGAAAAATGACTAAATTTCGATTACTTTTAAAATTGCGGCTATTTTTGAATGACCACTTGTAAATATAGCTATTTTTTAATTTCCCCTTATTTCTAACCGAATATTCTTTACTTTTAAATTAAAAGATAAGTTCTGACTGACTATACGAATAATTCAAACTTGATATTTATGTATCCACTGCATGTTTTTAGGGGTGATTCTTTTGTTCTTGCCTTTTTTGTCCTCTTATTTTCTCTTTTTCCTCCATTCCACTTTTGGCAGGAGGTAGAGAAAGGAGAGGAAGAGGGAGACAAATAAGGACATTTTGCCATGGAAATTAGGAGTTGCACGCACGGAGTAAGACTTCCTTATTTGGAAAGTTGAAACCTAAAAACAAAAGGCATTAAAAGGACAGTACTATGTTTGCAGATTAATTACAAATGGACAGTTAACACGTGAGCTCCCACTAGCTCGTTTGGTGTACCGTCCGACGGGCCCTTTATGGCATTTTTCGGTTAAAGGAGGAAAAACTCCAAAGCCTAGGATTGTTTCTTAAAATAACCCATTCCTCTTATAGTCATATATTACCTTTCTTGATTAAATCTTTGCTAAGACATGATTTTTGATTCTAGTGATAAGAGATTTAAAAAAACGACTAAAATGCAAAGCACGCCAAAAATCTTTTAAAAGGAAAATAAATCCTTATCGAAAAGGACATGTCAAAAATCTTAGTGCACGCCAATAATCTTATTTAAAATTCCAATTAACACCTTCATCCTTTTAATTAGACTAGACTTAATGTACGGGCGTTACGCATGTCTCTACTACTAATGAGAATAAAATTTTAAAAATAAGATAAGTATTGTGTTAGTACTTGCTTTATTGTACAAAAATATATCAAGAGTAGGCGTTTTGGTTGGAAAAAAATGATTATTCAACTTTACGTGAACACTTGAGTACGTGCGTTGCATGCATATTGTGAGTATAAAATTTATTTCCGGCAATTAAAAATTCTTTACACACATTACTCATTTCATAAGAGTGCTAAAATTTGATTGTAACATTCACATTTTAATTAACAAAAACAAAAAATGACTGTTAAACCTAAAAACTGTTCGACGCTTTCCTTATGTGAATTTTCACTCTATTTTCTAAGCTAGTATAGTTATGAGTTATCCCCTTTTTAAATTAGTCTAGTATAGTCATGAGTTATCCCCATTTTTAATTTTTTTTTTTTTTTTTTCTTTATAATTTTTCTTTTTTCATCTTTGTAATTTGTTTTGGTGAAGAACCCTACTAAACTGGATAAATAAAGAAATTTGCGTGGGCTTGGAATTCTAATTCTTCTATTAGTTAATAAGAATATACATGTCCTATATATCTTGGAAGTTCTAAAATTATAACATTTATTAAAAAAAATCGACTTATAAAGCTACAAAAATGTTTTTGAAATGTGATTTTCAATGCCTTGGAAGTCCGATTATGTGAGTTTGCAATAAATTTTTAAGCTTCTAAACCTAGAAACGTGGTTTCTTTTACAAATATAGTATATATTGCATAAATAAAATAAGAAAAAATTAACACAAAAAATTTAGTAGATCTTTAAGTCCTAAAATATCAGAAAAATAATTAAAGTCTTGAATATTAGGAAAAAATTAAAATCCTAGATATTAGAAAAATAATTAAATAATTATTTTATCCAGTTTGAAATCAATTTTTAAAAGGTAAAAACGAGAACAACATTTCGATTAGGTCCTTCATGCTTTTAATATAGTATAAATAGATTAAAGACGCCACCACTACTAGAAATTCAGCAAAAACCGACCAAGAAAAACTAATCAACCTTGGTCGGTCAAAAAACCGGCCCAAAACCAACCAAAGTTGGTCGGTTTTTCAAAATATTTTTTTTTTAATTTTTTTTTACGAAACCGACCAACTTTGGTCGATTTGTTTTGGCGCAAAAATGCGGAAACTATTTTTGGGTCCTGCAAAATTTATTTTTCAAGAAACCGACCAACTTTGGCCGGTTTTTCAATTAAAATAAATAAAAATTAATATTAAAAAATCGATCAAAATTGGTCGGTTATTCAGCCGGTCATTTTAAAAAACCGACAATTTTGGTCGGTAATTTTATTTTTTAATAAAATCGACCAACTTTGATCTATTATTTTCGTGCGAAAATACAATTAAAGAGTATAAATCAAATAAAAGACAATCTTAAAACAAAATGCATCAATGTTCTAGTGGTAGAATAATATCATGTCATAGTACAGACCCCGGTTCGATTCCCAGATGGTGAATCTTTTGATTACATAATTAAAATACCGACCAACTTTGGTCTTTTTTTTTTTTGCAATATTTTTTTTTTTTGAATTTAATTGACCGACCAACGTTGGTCAGTAATTTCCAACCAACTTTGGTCGGTATTCCTTTTTGACCATCAAAATACCGTCCACACGTAAATGGTCGTATTTTGGTCAGTAATTGGCCATAACCAACCAACTTTGATTGATTTTTTTGGTTGGGCTTTAGCGGATTTCTAGTAGTGCATTGACCTAAAATACATGAATAAATATGATAATTATTTAATTTTCAGAACTTTAGTTTGCCTATCCCTCCGTCAATTAAATGAGCCTAATGTTGTCACAACTAGGGGTGTACAAATCGAATCGAAAAACTGTACCGAACTGAAAAAGTCAAATCAAACTAATCAAAAAATTCGATTAGGTTTGGTATTGAGTAAAAAAAAATCTAACCAAACCGACAAATAAAAATATAATTTTTATAAATACTTTTAAGACTTTTTATAGAATTTTCTTCGAAATAAATGTCAACAAATATTTTCAATTCCATAATGGGATGTAATATTTAGTTAAACATAAAGTGCTCCATGTTTATCATCTTTAAATAATGGGTTGTATGATCACTTTCTTATCATGTGTTAGTGAAATGCGTCAATCTCTTTGTTTTTCCATATTCATATGTCAATATCTATTAAATTGTTATATTTTTTTCGAATTTGAAATAGTATTTCGATAATTTAAAATTAAATAGAACATATCATTATATAGGTTCATATTTATTTTATGTTTAATTTTTAAATTAAGTTAACCTTGAAAGTGTACATCAACGTAAAATTATTATCAGACGACTAATAAATAATTATCATGTGAGAAAATTCGTTCATAAGAATATTTTAATAGATCATATATTTATCAATTTTTTTAAAAATTTTACTAAACATATAGTACTTTTTTCCCCTCATATTAAACATATATACTTACTTATCAAAAATTAACAAAATAAGATTGAAATAATATTCATATAATAAAATAAACCTGAAAAATCTGAAAACCGAACCAATTCAAACCGATATACTTGATTTGGTTCGGTTTTAATAAAAATCGAACCAACCTGGTCCATGTACACCCCTAGTCACAACCCATTCATGCTACTTATTATCTGCTTTAATTCAATAGATCTCACAGATTTATCTTTGTAATAAGTGGTGAAGCTAGCTTGTGGCAACGGATTCAATTGGATCCCCTTTTGCCGTAAAATTATATTGCATAAATATATTGGGTATTATCACTTTTAGTCCGTGTCAGAAACTATTTACATTCGGTAGCCAAAATGTGTATGTATAAAATTTATATATACAAAAAAATATACATGTTTTCGACTATTAAATTGACAGCGACTATAGAGTGTCGTTTTTAAAATATATATAAATTGTTGAATCTCGTAGAGGTAGGAACAAATTCTATTTCAGCGGCAAGGAGGATTTTAAGATTTTCTTTAGTGTTGGTTCAAATTTAGGCGTGATATATATTTTTTATTTAGAATCCCCTTATATGTTTTCTGGCTCTATCACTACTTAGACTACGGGGTCATCAACCCCAAAAAATACACATATCATGTGAACTTGTGTTTTGCCTCACCAATGGAACCCAAAAGATGGCTCTGGATTTGCACTATATACATACTTCAAAGTAGAAATTAGCTAAGAAATGAAATAATGGCAAATAGTGGAGTAGTCATTCCATTATTAGCTCGAAAGGGGTAAATTAGTCACTCAAATCTAAAAAGGGCAAATCCGTCAGTATGCAACCTATAGTTCGAAAAGGCAATTTCCTAAAGCAGGAAGTTAATTTTAAATTGCAAAATAACCACGCGTCAGCAATCTATACGAATGACAAAACTTTTCGTACGAGTCTGACCTATAATAAACCAATTGGCTAATAAACTTTCGCCACGTGGCATCTAAGCACACAAAACCACTATCGGTTTTACAAAACCCAATGAGAATAGCGGTTTTTTGGAGACGCCCTAATGCCCCCACCCCCTTTACACCTACCCACCCCTCCGCGTTTCGCCATTTTCATATATAGAAACACTTTCCTTATATAGGCAAATTCAATCAGAAGACTGACCCAAAACGACGATTGTGAAGTCTCCTTTTGTCTCCATTAATCGCAAGTTTTTTCTCTCTTACTTTCTCTTCCTTTTTCCTCGGATAATTCTCTCTGTTTTCCTCATATCTAAACACTGATTTCGTCTTCGCCGTCTTTTTTCTTCTCGCAAATTCAATTTCTCTGGTAAGTCTTCATTTGGAAACATATCTTTGTTTTCGCTTATGTGAAAAATTTAGCTCGTACATGTGTACGTATAGGTGTGTAATTGTACTGTGTGTAATTGTAGAGAGAGAAAGTAGAGAGAGTGTGTGAGATCGCGATGGGGAGAGGAAAGATAGTGATAAGAAGAATTGACAATTCGACGAGCAGACAAGTAACGTTCTCGAAGAGGAGGAATGGATTGTTGAAGAAGGCGAAGGAGTTAGCGATCCTTTGCGATGCGGAGGTCGGAGTCATCATCTTCTCCAGCACTGGCAGGCTCTACGAATATTCTAGCACCAGGTGCTTTTCACTATCTCTTTTTTTTTCTTCAAATTTACTGATTTAATTTATTAAGGTTTCAGATTTTTAGTTTCATTATTAATGTATGTAGATTAACAAGATCTGCGTGCTAAATAGTTTTCACCTTCCAATTTTGCATCTTACTAGTGTGTTTGACCTGGATAATGTGGCATAATAGACAGTTTAATACTTTATGCAGTTAATAAATTCAAATAGCTAGCGAGTGAATTTCAAATCTAAATAGTACAATGAGCTCATAATCCGAGAGTTTTTGGTTCAAAATGCGTTGTTTAGATATGATGTTTCCTTTTATTGCACGCTTTCTGTTTGTTATAATGTCGGTTAGTTTGTTTAATGACTTGTCTTGTAAGAGCTCAATATGTAGGAAAATGTGCGGATAGTGAGTGAAGAGCTAGCTTAAGCTAAGTGATTGTATAGAATGAGGCTATAGCTGGTGTAATTATGAGATTATGGCCGTTGGCCGTTTAATGTGGATAATGGAAGTATTTATGTCAGTAGTGCTTGAGAGAGTATACCATTGCTACTTGAACCTTCCTTTTGATGTTTATTGGTCTACTATATTGAGGAGCTTGGTTCTGTTGACTTCCTCAATATGAATTTGAGGTTAGCTGGACTTGTAAAATTGGTGAAACTTCGATTTAGTTTTAATACATTTAGCATAATTGTAGCCACGCCTGCTAAATAATAGGCTATAACTACAAGTATTCATGACATAACTGACATGAACAAAGTCAAATTGACTCTCAAAAAGCAAAAAAGTTTCACATAAATATGAGCGGAGTGAGCAACTAAATGTACATTCTTCGTGCTTGCATTTTGATGCACAGTTAAACTCCCATAGTAATAAACTATATCTACATGAGTAACTATCCAAGGAATGCTGCATTGGACTTAACAGGATTAGCATTTTGTGAAAATTAAAGGTAGCCTTAAATTATTCAGTTAGACGTGATATACACAATAATACTCGAGAACATAATAGCATCAATATCCGTAGTTCTTTTTCATTGATTAAAACTTGCATCTTTTTCCAAAGAAGAATCTTTACAAGTAGCAAGACCACCTATACTTCAATTTTCGATATCTTAATTAATTTGCCCGTTAATTACATACCTCTAATTGTGTTCCTTCGTGTTTGAAATATTAGGTAGATCTTGCTAACCTCCATCTTTATGTAAGAAGATCATCAAAAACTTAAAATAGGAAGAACTTTATTGAACTACGTGCTTTATCCTTGGAAAAAAGAGCTATATTAGACCAATATTTGTCGCTTCTTAGTTTTGGTTTTTAAGTTAATAATTTCTTTTTTTTAACGTCTGTCAAGCATAATTGGTTGTACGGATACATACATAAGCCATAAGGGTGTTTTTCTTGTGAATTTACTACTTCAACTTTCTACTCTAGCTCGTTGTGTGCATGTACTTTTGTGATCTTTTGATAGATGAATTAAGTATGTTGTTTTACATATATGGCTTCTACCACATATGCTAAACACGAAAGCTGATAGGACCTTGAGAATTTCGATGGTTGTAATATGATTTTAGATTAGATTGTGAGGGTAGAATTGGTCTTCTGAAATAATGGGCTTGATTTTCAAAATCATTTGCAAGTAAAAGTTGAAATAAGGGGTAGATGTCCTACTTGTTTAGCTGAGATGTCCATCAGACGCAGCACTTTCACATGCATGATGATCACTAAGATACTATCTAAAAGGCTTAACCCCATGCTGCCTAAGTTGGCATCTAAGAATTAGATTGGATTCGTTCAAGGCAGATCCATAACCATAACAGAAAATATACTATTGGCACAAGAGGATAGATCAAGACATTTCACAACCGATCAAAGGTGGCAACATAGACCCATAACAGAAAATGTGCTATTGGCACAAGAGGATGGTTCAAAACATGACAGAACCAAACAAAGGTGTCAACGTAGTTATTAAAGTGGAGATGGCCAAACCCTATGACAATATCTCTTGGATTTTCTTTACTTCTGTGTTAAGGAGATTTGGTTTTGCAGAGGGATTTATTGACATGGTATAGAGAGCTATATCTGATGTCTGGTACTTATTTACCATTAATATAATGGATCTAAACTAGTGTTCTTCTTCGTCAATCAAGGATCTCCTTTCCCTTTCTCTATTCATAATGGGCTCTGGAGTTCTGTCCAAACTTCTCAACAAGCTGAACCAATCAGACAGATACATTTTTTTCTCCATGAACTGTAATGGCCCTAAGGCGAATCATTTAGCATATGCTAATGATATACTAGTTATTTTTAGTGGTGGAAATAGCAAGTCTATAAGGCTTGTTATGAAATAGGTGAGAAGATATGAAAGATCATCAAGCCAGACAGCAAACATGAACAAGAGCTTCTTCCTTCACAAATCCTAAAACCTCTAATTCCATGACCAGCAGAATGAGGAACGCAATTGGTTTAATGAAAAAGGAATTTCCATTCATATATTTGGGGTGCCATGTGTATGTTGGAAGGAAAAAGTTGTCACACTTTGATGATACGGTTAATTACCTAGATTATTGAGAGGTTAAATGGATGGCAAGGGAGGAATCTCTCATATGGAGGCAGATATATTCTTATCAAACTTGTACCCCATGCCATTCCAAAGTATACATTAGTTGCTATGAACCCACAAAAGAGCACCTTTAGCCTAATGGAAAACCATTTTGCCAGGTTTTTCTAGGAGGCAGATTCAGAGAAATCTAAATATCGTTGGAGTTCTTGGAATAAGTTAAGTTCTAAATAAGAGGGTGGAATCGGCATTAGGAAATGGAGGATATTGACGGCACTTTTTCCATAAAGAGATTGTGAAACTTTAGCATGGACATTCTCTTTGGGAAGATTTCCTAAGAGCTAAGTATTGCACAAGGGTACAACCTGTGGCCAGGAAAAACTGCATAGGGCAGTCACATTCATAGAGGAAACTTATGGAGGTCAAACAAGAAGCAAATGTCAGTATGGCATGTAAGGAAATGTAATAGCAGTTTTTGGTGGGATAGTTCAAAATGTGTGCTATGGCAGAATGCTGCTTATCATCAAATATGTTAATAGAACGATTATGGAGGGGAGGACATGGGATGTCTGGAAGCTCTATGTAGTTCTCCCTTACCACTTGGTGCAATACATATCAAAGATTGACATTGGGGACCCAAATCCTTCTTGGCTATGCTATTTGAATCCCCCCAATGATGGTCATTATTCGAATAGTTTAGCATAGTAAAAGGTTAGAGTACTTGGTCAGAGAAGTGACTTCATCAACAAGGCATAAACACATCCTATTTAAGATCTCTTTTCGTAATTGGAGACCATTACAACAAATTATGCCTTTTGGTGAAATCATTTCAAATTTTGATAATCAAATTGTGTCTAGGTGTAACTATTGTAAAGTTTTCAAGTGTGAAGCCATTCAGCAAGTTTATTTTCAAAGTGAGGCTGCACATCATAAATGAAAATATTATGGAGGATCATCGGTCATTCAACACCAGTTCTTGTCCATAAGAAGGATCTTCAAGACATGGTGGGGTAAAAACAAACAACTAGCTAGGTGCACAAGCTATTACCTCTGATTGTACCACTGTCATATGTTGGAAAATTTGGAAGTGCAGATGTTCTTGTAAATATGGGAACAAAGAAGTTTGTTTATAATATAATGGATTTTAGATTTTTTGATCCCTGAAAGCAACTTTGAAGATGTCCTTCCCTAGCTGGGATGGATTTTAACTTGGAACAGAATCTGTGAGATAGTGAAAAGGTTGAGGCCAGTCACAAGGTAGAAGTAAGTGCAATAAGTTAAACCTTCCATGGTTTTCCTATACTAATGGAAAGGCTGGGATTAGTGGAGTAGAGATGAATTAGCAGGGGGATTTGCTCTTGCTTTCTTAGTTCCTATCTAATGCAACAATAATTATACGGCTGAGATTTCTGTAGTTAAGTTTGAATTATTATGGTGCATCCAACAATAATATAGGACAATATACTGGATTGGACTCACTCATTGTCTCTAAGTACTTGAGAAAAGGGAACATATAATAACACGATGAAGGGTAGTGTGGAAGACAATATATTATAGGCCAAAAATTAATGTGGAGGTTCTTCATTGTTACATATGTGAGAATGCACGGGAGAAAACATCTATTGTTGATATTTCATTAAGTCTTTTACAATAGCCCTATTTATTACTATACATAATACATATTCTACTCATATTCCATGTGGGACTAGGGTTATTTATACAACTATCTAATATTCTCTCTCAAGTCGGTGCATACGAATCAAATGTATCGAGCTTATTATATATATATATATATATATATATTCGAGGACCAGTGAGGGATTTGGTAAATATATCTGCAAGTTGATTACTCGACTTCACAAACTTTGTAGCAATATCTCATGAGAGTATATTTTATCTGACGAAGCGCCAGTCAATTTCAATGCGTTTAGTTCTCGCATGGAACACCGGGTTTGATGCAATATGAAAGGCAGCTTGATTATCACACACAAGTTCCATTTTGCTGATCTCACCAAATTTCAACCCCTTGAGCAAATGTTTGATCCAAACTAGATCACACATTGCCACAACCATCGCTCGATATTCTGGTTTTGCACTAGACCGAGCAGCCACATTTTGTTTCTTGCTCTTCTAATTCACCAAATTGTTTCCTACTAAAACACAATATCCAAATGTAGAACGTCTACAGAATGTGATCATGTCCAGTCACCATCTAAGTATCCAACAATTTGCTTGTGGCCTCAATATTCAAATAATAATCATTTGCCTGGAGCTGATTTTATATATTGAAGAATGCGAAAAACTGCATCTCAACGACTATTATAGGAAGAATCCATAAACTGACTCACCACACTCACAGGAAAGAAAATGTCATGTCTAGTCACTGTGAGATAAATTAATTTTTCAACCAGCTACCTATATCTTGCAGGATCACTAAGCGACTCCCCTTGTCCTGACAGAAGTTTGGAATTTGGATCCATAGGAGTGTCAACAGATCTACCGTCTGTCATTCTTGTCTCCTCAAATACTTCCTTTGTGAGATCTTAATACCTGAGCTAGACTGAGCAACCTCAATACCCAGATAATACTTTTATCTGCCTAGATCCTTTGTCTAAAAATGTTGAAAGAGATGTTGTTTCAACTTAGTAATACAATCATGATCATTGCCGGTAATAACAATATCATCAACATAAACCACCAGATAAATACAGAGATTTGAAGCAGAATGCTGATAGAACACAAAGTAATCAGCTTTACTACGAGTCATGCCAAACTCCTAAATAATTGTATTGAACTTACCAAACCACGGTCGAGGAGACTGCTTTAGACTATAGACGGACCGGCGCAACCGATATACAAGGCCACTAGATTCCCTCTGAGCAACAAAACTAGGTGATTTCTCTATGTAGAACTCATCCTCAAGATCACAGTAAATAAAAGCATTCTTAATGTACAACTGATAGAGAAGCCAATGGAGAAAAATAGCCATAAATAGAAAAAGGTAGACTGATGTTATTTTAGCCATGGAAGAGAAAGTATCACTGTAATTGAGCCCAAATATCTGAGTATATTGGCAACAAGACGAGCCTTAAGTCAATCAACCTGGCAATCTAGACAACTTTGACTGCATACACCCAACGACAACTCCCAAGTACCGCTCATATGTAAAGCAGACATCTCGTCAATCATCGCATGTCGCCATCCTGAATGAGACAGTGCTTCACCTGTAGATTAGGGATAAAGATAGAGGATAAGGATGATACAAACACATAATGGGTGATGACTACGATGGTAACTTAAATCGATATAATGTGGATTGGATTAAGTGTGCACCGTTTATCTTTCGAAATGCAATCGGTTGACTAGAAGGAGACAATTCCACAGTAGGATCGGGGTCAGGTTGAGGACGTGAACCAGCCGAGCTTGATGTTGGGCGCAGACGACGAAGATAAGTCAGGAGTGGTGGAGCTGTAGAAGGTTGAACTGGACTAGGTGATGGAACTGAAGCTATATGTGGTGGAGCTGGAATTGGAGTTGTAGGTGGTGGAGTTGTAGCTGTAGAGGAAGATGAACGGGAGATAGTGCCTGAATCTCCACAATATGGAACTGGTAGCACCTCAGAAATATCTAAGTGATTACCTAGGCCTGTGAAGTAAGAATGGGTTCCAAAGAAGGTAACATCAGCAGACATAAAGTACCGCTGGAGGTCAATGAATAGCGTCGATATCCCTTTTGTGTTCTCGAGTAACCTAGAAATACAGAGCATGGGGAGCTAACTTATTTTTTTCTGGAGTAAGGTTATGAACAAAACACGTGCTCCCAAAGACACATTGTGGAAGAGAGAACAAACTGTGAGTAGGTAAATAAGAAAGAAAATGAAACTTGATTCTGGATAGTTGAGGATGACATACGGTTAATAAGATAATAAGATGTAAGAGCTGCATCCCCCCAGTAATGCAACGGAACATGAGATTTTATGAGTAGCGTAGAAGCATTTTCAATAGATGTCTATGCTTTCTTTCAGCTAACCCATTTTGTTGAGATATGCATGGACAAGATGATTGACGAATAATCCCATGAGAGTTCATAAATTGCTAAAATGGAAAAGATAAATACTCTAGGGCATTATCACTATAAAATATGTGGATAGAAACCCCAAATTGATTTTGAATTTCATCGTGGAAGGTATAGAAAATGGAAAATAACTCAGATCGATTTTTTATCAAAAATATCCAAGTGCATCTGGAATAACCATCAACGAAACTAACAAAGTAGCGGAATCCAAAGATAGAGCTGACTCGACTAGGACCCCAAACATCTGAATAGACTAAAGTAAAAGGTGATTCTACTCGATTATCAGGACGCCGAGGGAAATGGGATCGAGTTGTTGAAGGAAGATAAAATGTGAGTGTCTGTGCTTTTGCAAGGATAAGATAATAAAGTCCATTTGATTCATGTCCGGTACCAATGATCTTCCATGTACTGCGTTTTTGTATAGAAACAAGGTCATCAAGAAATAAAACAGAGCTTTCAAGTGATATGGCTAAGAAACTAACGTCTATGAGATTAAAAAGACTACTGGGAACATGAAGAACTGAATCTAAAGGTAAGGAAGAAAATGGACTTGCTTGACATATTCTAGTTATCATGGTTTGAGACCCGTTGGCCATTGTGATTGTTGGAAGAGATTGAGAACATGAAATAGTAGTGAAAAGATATTTGTTACCATAGATATGATTAGATGAACCTGAATCAATGACTCAAGACTCGGAGGTTGAAGATTGGGAGACACACGTCACGCTATTACCTGTTTGAACAACGAAAGTTATCCTTGAAGATGTCTGTTTACATATTTTGTACTGAAGGAACTCAATATAATCCGATAAAGAAACCATCTTGATTGAATTCAATAAATTGGATCCAATGCATTGTGAGTCAGAAGCTTATGATACTAGTGCCATTATAATATTTCCGCTGGAAAAGGCACAAAATTTTCTGGGAATTATTGTTCACGCCGAAAAATCATTGTTCATGCTGGAAAAATATAAAAGTGGCGAAAATTTGATTTAAATTGGATGGGTAGGGTCGAAATAGCAAGGAGAATATAATGTCTTGAAGAAGTTTTACCAAAATCTTGTCAAAAACAGCCTCATGCGCCCACGCGTGGACGTCGGATCTTTGCTAGAGAAATTCCTCTGGCGGCGTGTGAGTACTTTTTTGTTGGAGATTTTTTTAAGGGTTGGTTGCCGGGCTCGGATCAAATTCTTGGTGGTGGTGTTTTTTGCACAACACTGATGGATACTATTTTTCTTGCGAACATACCTGTTTTTATCGGAAAAGGGCTTCCGGCTTACTAATTTCTCTTCCCGGAGTCGCTGAAATTTATGCATAGCGATAAATTTTTCACGGTTGCTTTGACACCATGTGAGAATGCACGGGAGAAAATATCTATTATGGATATTCTATTAAGTGTTTTACAATAGCTCAATTTATAACTATACATAATATACATTATACTCTTATTCCATGTGGGACTAGGGTTATTTACATAACTATCTAACAGAAGCTAATCAAGTAGCTTATGGTTGGCTAAGTATGCAGCAAGTTTGGTACAATTCCAACTACAATCTACCAGCAACCTTTGAGGGGCCTTATCAGATGGATTGATGGCAGTTGCGAAGTTAGCATTTAGGTTTAGATATGGCAAATGAAAAATATTTTTTGCAAGTTGATTAATTGTAATATAGCATGATTATGGGGTTACTGGACAAGTGTATATTGTAATTCTAGCTTTCTTCACAAGAGAAATAGAAGAAAAGTGATACGATTGGGGTGGATCTACATAGCAACTTGTAAGGAAGAAATTCAAAAATAGTCAGATTTACAAGTGGTCATTCAAAAATGGTCACACTTTTAAAAGTAATCGAAATTTAGCCACTTTTCATGTAATGATAAATTTGAACGAAAACACTGTTCAAAATCCGGAAAATACTCCAGTATATTATACTGGAGTTCTAGCATAAGTATACTGGAACTCCAGCATAAGTATACCGATCCAATATAATATGCTGGAAGTTCCAGCAAAGTATACCGATCCAGTATAATATGCTGGAACTTTATACACAGGTGCTCGAATCTCCAGTATATTATGCTAGAACTTTCCGCGTGTTGGAGTTCCAGCATAATATGCTGGAAGTTCCAGCAAAGTATACCGATCCAGTATAATATGCTGGAACTTTATACACAGGTGCTCGAATCTCCAGTATATTATGCTAGAACTTTCCGCGTGTTGGAGTTCCAGCATAATATGCTGGAAGTTCCAGCAAAGTATACCGATCCAGTATAATATGCTGGAACTTTATACACAGGTGCTCGAATCTCCAGTATATTATGCTAGAACTTTCCGCGTGTTGGAGTTCCAGCATAATATGCTGGAAGTTCATACACAGGTACACCGAACTCCAGTATATTATGTTAAACTGGTATCTGTTCCAGCAAAATAATGACTATTTTTCAATGACTTGGCAAACGCTGGCTATTTTTGAATGACCAGTCCGAAATCTGGCTAGCCAGTGCTATTTTTACAACTTGTAAGGGACTAAGCCTAGTCTCAGCTCATGTAATTTTTGGTGATATAATATCTCCACCAGAATTACAGCCTGTTCGGCCAAGGTTTTTTTTGGGCCAAATTGTTTTTTTTGGCCGAGAGTGCTTTAGACAAAAAATTGAGGTGTTTGGCCAAGTTTTTAAAAGGAAAAAAGTACTTTTGAGCAGAAGCAGAAACAATTTTTGAAAAGCAGAAAAAAATAGCTTCTCTCCTGAAGCACTTTTTTGAGAAGAACTTTTGAAATACAAATTGTTTCTCATCAAAAACACTTTTTTGAAAAGTACTTTTGAGAAAAACACTTTTCAAAATAAGTTGATTTTAGAAGCTTGGCTAAACAGACTATTACTGGGTGTTAAATAAAAAAATTAAAAAAAGGGGTAGGGGGGAAGGAAGGGGGAGACCGGGGGAGGGAGAGGGAGAGGTCCTAAACCTTTAGACCATGGGGCTTGCTTGACCAACCCAATCATGTTGTGATCATCGTATGCGTTGCCAAAATTGTCAATATAATTTTCATGCATAAAGAGAAATAAGCGAGTTTACTTTGACTTTCCTATTCTAGTTGTTGTTGTTTCTTGCCGTAACTTCGCAATAGCTGCTTCACTTCAACCACTCAAATTTTTCGATATCAATATTATTTATTTCTCATCCAACTTATAGCGTCTTCTTCTAGAAATCTCTCTATTTTTAGCATGATTTTGCATGTGCATATAATTTGTCGTGAGATTGTTAAACTTCTTACTAGGACCAGCAAATCCTCACACATCAAAATGGAGGCATGACAGCAGGGTGGCCCTTTCATAAATCAACTGCTTTAGATCCCATATTTGTGGGGATCCATTTTTTTAATCTTTAATAGATAAGTTTTAAAAAAAAGTTTTGTGAAGTGAAAAAGTTTGATTTCTTTCATTAACAAGTATAGAGAAGAAGAAATTGAAACTGCTATGATTTCTATCAAGAAATTGCACTTGAAATGAATATCGAACTAGAATTTCGTAAGAAACGTGTGATGTATAGGAAGTAGCAATTTGATGAGAATGTTGACAATAAAATCTCAATAATCTTTCGAAGAGTCATTTGGAGTTTATTACTTTATAGATAATAGACAAGGTTATTTTTTCACTTCAAAATAGATTTGAACAATTCGAAGCACATGAAGATATTTTTAATTTTCTATTTAACGGTAAAAATTACGATCACTAGATGATGAAAATTTGAAAAAGTATTGCCTTAATCTTGAATATTCCTTAAAGTGTAATAATCAATTCGATATTGATAGTTTAGATTTATTTTCGGAATTAAAATTATTAAGAAAAATAGTACAATTAGAAGATAGCAGTTTAATTGATACACTCGGTCAAATAAAAAGATTTGATTCTTTTTCCAATACCTATATTGCTTATGGAATAATGCTAATAACTCATGTTATTGTCGTTTCAGCAGAAAGAAGGTTTCAAAATTAAAATTAATAAAATCTTACCTAAGATCAACAATGTCTCAAGAAAAATTAAATGGATTAACTACATTGTCAATTAAGAAAGACTTATTAGGAGTTATTGATTATAAGAAAATTATTAATAACTTTGTACCTAAGAAACACTAGAAAAATAGAGTTCAAATAAATAAATAATTTTAAAAAAAGAAAAGTTAAACCCCCTCAAAACGTTTGGGTTTAGGCCACAAAATTTGTCAGGCTACCCGTACGTCATAGTATTGTACACTACTGCTCATGTTGTATGATGAAATTTTTATACACTCTATAATCCATTATATGGGTATTCACACCAATATACCTATTAAAAAGATCAACTCCAAATTCCTATGCTCACAGCGGTCAGCAAGTCAGAGCCAGCATATAGAATAGTGATTGACGAGCGTTCAAGTCAATCGTAAGTTTAAGCGGACGCTCTCATTGTTTGCACCACAGCGCATTCTTGACTTAAATAAGCAGCCGATCATATTTAGGGAGGCGGCACGACTCGAGTGGCTTACTTATGATCTTTCTTGTGTATTTCTGTCTTAGTTCTTCCTTCCTTTTTACTTCTCCTTCTCTTGGGGTCAATATTTTGCCAGCTGCAACGCAATTTAGATAAAACTCCTAATTGTTTACACACGTTATATAGTGTCGTTATTGGACTCAACCCAACATAATGAAGTGTGCTCCCGTCTTCCTCACCTATAGAAATACATTTTCCTACATGAAGTTAAATAAACTAAAATATATATTTAACTTCATAACAAATATAAGATAGAACAATAAAACAGCTAAACATATATTCTAAATGAAAATTGAAAAGAATAAATACACAAAATAACAATTAAATTTGCTAATAATGGCTGAATTTATCAATCCTTTGTTAGTTGATCCGCCAACTTGTTTTGTTCCTTGTAGTTTGCATTCATCAAATGTTCTCCCCAGCTGGTCGAGCTTACCCGCAATCATGAATAATGTTAGTTTATGCCAATTTCCAAGGGCACGAAGGGCGATACTGCCTACTGATAATAGGGCAACGAAAACATTTTGTGCACTCCACTAGAATCCTATATAACAACTGTCAAGATTTATAACAAGATTACTTTTGTTTAAGGGAAGGTCATATTTTGAACTAGGGGTGTACAAACCGAACCGAAAAACCGTACCAAACCGAAAAGTCAAACCAAACCGATTAAAAAACCCGACGTGATTTAGTTTGATTTGGTTTGGTATTGAGTAAAAAACCCCGAACTAACCCGACATATAAATATATAATTTTTATATATACTTCTAAAATTTTATTTAAAAAAACATCTAGAAATATTTGGGATTCTCTTGCAGGATATAAATTTCAATAGAATATGAAGTGTTTCATCTTTATTGACCTTAAACAATGAGTTGTCTGATCACTTTCTTATCAAGTGTTACTGAAATGCGTCTATCTCTTTGTTCTTTCATATTCATATCATATGTTAAGATCTATTAAATTCTTATATCTTTTTCGAATGTGAAGTGGTTATTAATATTTAGGTATCATATTGATTTTTATGTTTAGTTACTAAATTCGGTTAACCTGAATGTGTATATCAACGAAAAAATTTGGCAGACGACTAAAAAAATAACAATTATGTGTTACTAATAAAATTATTTCATAAGAATCTTTTAATTGATAATATGTTTGTCAATTTTTTTTATATTTTTAGTAAATATATATTTAATTATCAAATATTTAATAAAGTAAGATTGTAATAATATGTAAGTAACAAAAAACCCGAAAAACCCGACAAAATCGAACCAATCCAAACCGATATAATTGGTTTGGTTTGGTTTTGATAAAACTCGAACCAACCCGGTCCATGTACACCCCTATTGAACTAAAACAAAATGTACGTCAGAACAATAAGTTTAATTTAGTTTGATGAATTTTGTCCAAGGAAAGTGAGATAGGAAGCAGGGAAACAATTAAGAATGATGGGTAAATATCAGTTACCTTGCTCAACTTTATTTGATATTCAAAATTGGCCCAATAAATTTGTTGAGTATGTGAATATGTAAAACTAGAGCTAACAAGGGAAGCAAGAGGGCACTTCAATATGGACAGGGTCCAATTCCCTCCATTTCATTCGAATTAGACAGAAAAATCCCTATTTGGAAAACTTTCAAGACTTCATAAGTTTGACATGCCTTGAATTATTTATATACTTGTTTAGGAAAGGAAGTTCTTCAGTATAGATATATATAGGGGAGAGCCTTGTTAGAATAGTGATTTTTGTGAACTTGCATAGAATATCTTACATTGATCACAACCACTTTTGCAATGGATTTAATTTGCTATGGCGCAAAAACATCTTTAACCACAAAATTATTATGAGAACTTGACTGGAACACTATCTGAATAGCAGTCACACCATGTAGCTCAACTTATAATCATGGTAGCTTCCTCATTTAATCATATAACAGTGGGAGACGAGTCTGAATATAATGCACAAGAATATAGGAGGAACATTGAAAAGTGGAAACCAGCAGAAATATAGATGATAATAGAACTCTGCTACAAGGGTGACAAAGGAATGTTTTACGAAGTCTGATACCTCAATGCATGATACTATTTTCTGGTGCTGCTTCCTGACACTAGAACTAGTTACACTGTTGAGTTGTCCCACATCTGACGGATTTGAGGTCTTTGGTCTCCTTATATGGTCTTGGACAATCCTCACCTCATAAGCTAGCTTTTGGGGTTGAGTTAGGCCCAAGGTTCATTTATCATACACCAGCAGCTACATGAATGAAGAACTCCAGATGACGATCGTTCTTCCGTTAGGACTCCAGAATGACAAGATATATGCTAAGTTTTTCTTATCACGCCTTTCTAAAATGACAACTACTCTAGTATCTTGTTCTTAGTATTATTCTGGAACATCAACCAATTATGTGTCTCATGCATGAATGTGTTCCTTTTTCGCTGTGCTTCTAGTTTTGACAACATTCAAGCATGTTACTGACAAAATCAAATGAAAGACACATACAGAGGAAGGGGATGCATTGCATGTTGTAGCACGAACAGATTTCAGAAGGCGTGTCACGTTTTGCTTGCAAAACTATGATCGTGGCACTAGAACTACAATTTGGCGACTTCTAGCCATTTCCCATTTCTATGTCAACAATATTGGATTTATCTTGCATTTTGGATAGTATGCAGGATGAGTTCAGATGGTGCTTCTCAGGAGTCTATGGCCCACACACAAACCTAGAAAGGAGTGAAATGTGGGATGAATTGGAAGCATTCAGGGGAATGTGGGCTGAAAATTGGGTGATAGGGGGTGATTTTAACGTATGCAGATATGAGAGTGAGAGACAATTGTGTCAGGAGGTCTAGAGCAATGAGGGACTTCTCAGAATTTATCCAAGACTTGGATATCATTGATCTACCTCTACAAGGGGCCTACTACACTTGATCTAGGGGAGAAGATTTCTATCAAGCATCCCGAATAGATAGATTCCTCATTTCTCCTGAATGCAATGAGTGCTTCAAAGCTGTGAATCAAGTTGCACTTCCTAGAGTTTTCTCGATCATAAGCCTTTGCTCCTGGAAAATGGGGACTGGAAGGTGAATTCTTCCTACTTCAAATTCGAAAATATGTGGTTGCAAGTAGATGGCTTTATGGAAAATATTGCAGGATGGTGGAAAAGTTACAACATAAATGGGAGGCCGGATTATGTACTCATTCAGAAGTTAAGAATGCTGAAGAAAGATATAACACACTGGAATAAAGAAGTTTATGGCAAGATAGAGTTTAGAAGAAGCAAGATTCTGGAGGAACTTATGGTTCTTGAACAAATCACTGAGGGCAGAGTTCAGTCTTTGGTGGAAAGAAACAGGATGCTTGCTTTGAAGTTTGAACTTCAGCAGATAGCAAAAGCAGAGGAGGTGTCCTGGAGACAAAAGTCCAGATGCTTATGGTTGAAGGAAGGGGATAGAAACATCAAGTATTTCCAAAGAATTGCTAGTTCTCATAGAAGAAACAACTGCATAGACAGGCTGAGGGTGAGTTCTGGGATCATTGAAGATAAGGAGCTGATCAAGGGGGAAATTCTAGATTATTATCAAAAATTATATATTGAGTCTGAACAATGGAGACCTACAGCTAGTTTTGATGATTTAGCAAGTATTTCTGAAGGAGACAAAACCTGGTTGGAAAGCTTATTTGAAGAACAAGAGGTATTCTCCACCATCAAAGCATGTGCTCCCGATAAGGCTCCGGGGCCTGATGGTTTCACTATGGCCTTTTTTCACAAGGCATGGCTGATTATTAAGAATGACATGATGGCTGCCTTGAATTTTTTCATCAAAACTGTCATATGGAGAAGTCATGCAATACCTCTTTCATTGCTCTAGTTCCCAAAAAGAAAGGTGTTATCGAGCTCAAAGATTATAAGCCAATTAGTTTGATTGGTAGTCTATACAAGATAGTAGCTAAACTTCTTGCAGGAAGACTTAAAAAGGTGGTTGAAGATGTGGTTTCAACTAAGGAGTGGGAATCCTGGTATTTTATGCAAATTGGATGTGGAGAAAGCTTTTGACCAAGTCAATTGGGCTTACTTATTAACAGTTCTTAAGAAAATGGGCTTTGGTGATAGATGGCTGAGATGGATAAAATTTTGTATTACCACTGTCAAATTCTCAGTTCTTGTCAAAAGAGGGCCAGTGGGTTTTTTCTCACCACAAAAGGGGCTAAGACAGGGTGATCCTCTCTCACCTTCTCTCTTTATTCTGGCAATGGAGGGTCTTAGTAAGATGTTAGACAAAGCCAAACAGCTCCAGTGGTTCAATGGTTTCCATGTTGGTCTTAATTCTGGTCTCTCTCTCTCAGTTTCTCATCTGCTATATGCTGATGATACCTTGAATTTCTGTGGGGCAGAGAGATCCCAAGTCCTATATCTCAATCGCACTCTCCAGTTATTTGAAGCTCTCTCAGGCCGTCACATCAATATGTCAGAGTAATGTATACCCTGTTAATAATGTTCCTAATCTAGAGGAGTTGGCTGAGATTCTGTGTTGTGGTACAGCTTCTTTACCTACCACCTACCTTGGCCTCCCACTTGGTGCTAAATACAAATCTTCAGAGGTTTGGAATGGTGTGGTAGAGAAATTTGAAAATAAACTTGCTTCTTGGAAAAGGCAATATCTCTCTATGGGGGGAAGACTGACACTCATTAATAGTGTGTTGGATAGCATCCCTTCTTATCTAATGTCACTTGTTCCAATTCCAAGCAAGGTGGCCAAGCAAATAGATAGAATGAGGAGAACTTTTTTGTGGGAAGGAGGAGGCAGCACCGAGCACAAATTCCATCTTGTTAAATGGTTAAAGATTACCATGCCTAAGCAATTTGGGGGATTGGGAATCAGGGACCTAACCATCCATAACAAATGTATGCTCATGAAATGGTTGTGGAGATATAGCCAACCGGGAAGCTTTTTATGGAAGGAGGTTGTAATGGCAAAACACGGCTCTCAAAATCACTGGTGCACTTTGCTTTCAAATAGCCCACATGGAGTTGGCCCGTGGAAGCATATCAGAAAACTCGGGGGTGAATTCTCCAGTAGCACCTCTTTCAAAGTGGGAAACGGCGCCAACATCAGATTTTGGAAGAGTGTGGATTGAGGGGACCATCCTAATGAATGAGCTTCCAAGCCTTTTCCATATTGCTAGTGACCAGAACTCAACCATTTCCCATAATTGTTGGCACATTCAGTTCAGGAGAAATTTCCAAGATTGGGAGCTACCAAACTACTTCAACATTCTGGAAAAATTGAGGGGCTATTCACTTGTGCAAGAATCTGCTGATAGCTTGAAGTGGAAGGATGGTCTTTATTCAGTAAAAGCAGGATACTCTCATTTGTGCTCTTTTAATGAGATTATTGACAGATGGCCAAGGAAATATATTTGGAAAACAGAACTCCCTACAAAGGTCAAATGTTTTAGCTGGATAGCCTTGCACGAGGCTGCATTAACTCAAGATAATTTAAGCAGAAGAAGCATACCGTCTGTCAACATATGCTTCATGTGTCTTCGGCAATTAGAAACTAACAGCCATCTTCTACTTCACTGCTCAGTTGTTGCAGATATCTGGTACATGTTCCTTGCTATTTTTTGCATCAGTTGGGTTATGCCACAGAGCATCAAAGAAGCTTAGGAATGCTGGTCTCTTTGGAAAGTTGATAAGTCCATCAGGAAAATCTGGCAGATGGTTCCTGCCTGCATCTTTTGGTGTGTCTGGTTAGAAAGGAATCGAAGGTGTTTTGACGGGATATCAACTCCTCGATGGTGCTAAAGGCTAGATGTCTTCTATGGTTGTATAATTCGCATAATTTAGTTCCTAATGTCTGTCATATGAAGTTTTTTTATTTTGTCAGCTCTTTAGCTCTTGCTTAGCTCCTTTTTTGTTCATAGCTGACTTTTTGTGCACCTTGCATCTTCTGGATGCCATATATAAAATTACGCTTACTTTTTATCAAAAAAAAATATTGGATTTCAAACCAAATAACAGAGGAAATTAGAGAGCCACTGAGGAAACTTACCAAAAAATAAATGTACTCAATGCCCCAAAACAGGGGTGGACCAATACAGTCTTCCATAGTACAGAAAGAAGTCCTAAACAGCAAATGGCCCAATAAATTTGTTGTTCCCATCATTTTGTGCTATCTTCTGATTGCTAGCATTTCTATTCTGCCTAAACATATCTTTATCATGATTTCATTAAGCATTTCTCATTGAGTCACTAAAACTACTCATGAAGTATACCATAACACCCCACTACCCTACTGAGTGACAAACTACTGCTGCTGATGTGTTGTTGTTGTTAGAATAATTTTATCTATTACCATCATACCACTAAACAATTGCTTTCAATGTCATGAATGCTTCAGAAATACTCCATCAACAGACAGACCGACAAACAAAAAAGGAGACAGAAACAGAAATAAAGATATGTTAAACAGAAGAGAAAGGCAAGGAAAGTTTGACCTGAAATACTGGACCTCTTTTCTTTTTATCATATCCGGGATCCCAATACTTACCTTATTTCACCCAAAAACCAACAGATAGTTCCTTAACTACAGTTGCAGTTATCATTATGCATCTCTTGCATGCATTTACATTATGCTAGTTATGTTTTACGAAATTCTCTTCCTTTTTTTTTTTTTTTTTTTT
>ML377836.1:32435-55541 GCA_005239525.1 Nicotiana knightiana | reverse complement strand
GGGGGGGTTATTCCAAGGAATCTTATATTGAAAACTGAAAAGGTTTTAACAGCATAGATTTTGGATAGACTATACAATCTTTAGTGAGGAAAAACTTGAACATTGGACCACAAATACATGGCTGTCATGCATTTGGGTTATCATTCTGAAATATCCCCATGTTATATTCTTTATCTGAATTCAGGTTGTATGTTTAGACAGAAGAAGCACAAAGAATGCCTACAGAAATAACTTGTGTTCAAGATAACAAGCTTTCTTCTGCTCATTAGATCGTGTTCGATATTTTTTTCCCCTTATTTTGCTTCTAATACTAAGCATGAAGGGAACACCCACAACTAACGAGTTAATCCATACCTTGATGATTGGTACATGAAATTAGAGTGAAAAGAGCAAAACAAACTTCAGAGACCTACCTTAAAGACAGTACCATTCACTTTGTAAAGGTTTTGTGTGCCATCACTCTCAACTCCATTCAACTGAAAAACAAAGAGAGAAAATAAAATACCAGAACTGCAGCCATCGTGTTAATAAGAGGCTGCAAAAGATATTATCTGCCCTGTTTTATCCGAGTTCGTTCTTATTAGATAAAACAGTATTTAATTACACTGACCTAGTATGGAGACAACACAATTTTTGACAAAGGGAAGTCAACACAATTTGACTATTATGTATGTAGAGGCTAGACTAGAAACAAACAGAACAACTTTGTGATACACTCCAAAATATTTGCTCAATCAGTACAACGTAGACAATTCTAAATATATTTATTTTGACAGCATGAAGTCGGTGATTGAAAGATACAACAAAACAAAGGAGGAGAATCACCAACTGGCAACTCCAACTTCTGAGGTTAGGGTAAGCTTCACTGGTTAATTTGCAGTCAACTAGTCAAAGAAAAATATGCATACTAAGGTTTCTATCATAGCCACTTCATGTCGTTGAACAAGGAAATGGTTGAGTAGTTAAGACACATGAGTAACAACCTGAGATCTCAGCTTCAAAGCTAAGCTATCTGCTCTACCACGGTGAGTTGATTTCGCGACACGTGTATGGTGGCCTGCAGCAGGCATTTCGGTGGGATAGTCCAGGTGCGAGCAAATTGACCCTGACACCACTATAATAAGAAGAAAAAAAGATGTTCAAAGTTAACAGAATAATTAAATAGCAGGGAATTTGGTAATGATTATATTATCAATGAAAGTTAAGAGGATCAATAAGAATAATATGGAAAATAACCATAGTGATTATATCATGTAATAGATAGGAACCCTTAGGAATATGAAACTTCCTTATCTCACATATAGTTCAAAACTTTTCTACAAGGAGCCCTCTTGATGTTATCAACCAGTTCCAATAAGAGTTTCTCTTCGTCTCTCTCCTTCCATGTGGTATTAGGCGTATTAAGCTTCTACGATATTTGTGGAAATGTAAGTACTACTCTTGCCTCTTTCTGATAACCATTCTAGGCAGCACTATTCTTATTTCCAGCCATCATTAGGCAGCATTGTGCCATTTCAGGCTCCACATTTCTTTCCAGAGAACATTTGAAGCACCACGCTGATCTCTTTCAGGTAACCATCCTGACAGCATCGTCTCTTCCAGTCACTTTTCTCTGGCTTTGCAAGCAATTACTCCAATAATTTCTTGTTACCCTTCAACTTTAATTCAAGCTTACATGATTTATTAGAGATTTGTGTCACCAAAATCTCTTTCCGCTAAATCAAAACGATTTTTCCCATGTGCTGTAAAAGGCACATTTCTTTGGCTGTGTCGATAACAGTCTATGAGAAAGAATATGACCTTTCGGTGATGATCTGTTCCGGCAACAATCAGGAGTTGAACCTGTACTAAAGTTTTGGCTCAACTCCTATCCAAGATACAAGGAGTCTATTAAGTCTAAAAGTGTGTCAAAATGATCTTTGCGAGAATTACTCCTAATGTTCTGACATTGACAAGATAACTATTAACTATTATATCATAATTGAAAACCCCAATAATTAGGATTGTTCAGTCCATTAAAAAAGAGCGCTGTTATATGTTAACCCAAAAAAGTTCAGTAAGACACAAGAGCTTTTCTAACAAGAGAAGTTCAGTAAGAGTTCCTCTCCTCTTTCCTCTTTTCACAACATGCGTAAATTGTGGTGTATTGTTGTTTACAGTTTTTCCTCACTACCGAGAGATCCCCGGCGGCCAAAGGGTTCGAAACTCGGCGTATGATGGACCCGCCCCTCTGCCCTTCTCCACTTAAATATCTAGCTTTACCTGAGGCAAGATTCGAACTTGCGGCGTGTGCTCACACATCATCGATGTGCTCTTACCACTAGAACAAAGCCCTTGGGAGCATTGTTCTTTACACCTCTTTGTGAAAAGGATTTAAAAGATATTAGCACCTATCCGCAAATTTTAGCAAATTAATTAGAATTAGGAGATGGAGAGCAGGATAAAGGGGCAAAAGCAAAAAAACTTCAACAAAATGCTGCAAGAAAGAAGCATACACATTCTCATAGTTACAGTCAGCTGTACCGTTGAAGATGCTGGACTGAAGGCTAAAGTTTGAAGACAGATAGTTTAAACGGAAGGAAGATATTTTACAAGACAATAGCAAGATTTCTCCAAAGTGTTTTATAAGACACGATAAGCCAGGGGCAATCCAACACATTGACAGAGAACAGGAACTAAGTATTCCATTATTACGATGCAGCATGAAAAGCTACCTAAAAGGCCACGTATGAACGTACTGCAACTTCAGCTATTCAGGATTTAACTGGAGAGAGGTCACATAAAAGAATAGATCAGGGAGACTCCCATTTGTTTAGCAATCAAAGCATAGGTAGGGAGAGAACTGTCTAATAGTTCACAATTATTTCGTTTGCATCATATCAACAAGAACATCTTCTTCAGCTAAACAGATTCCACATAACCACTAAAGGCGACACAGCCTGATTCCTGCTAGATTAAAACAATAAAAATTAGGGTTTACAAGCTCTTGAGGATACTGACAGGCCACGTGTTTAGAATAAAGGCCACATGCTACCATTTCAATGACGATCACCATTAATAAATCAACTTCAAGGATTTAGCAATCTGTCAAATTTTGTTGTACAGGAAAGGTTGGCCATCTTTTAAATTACTTTTACTGTGTAAAGGTTCTTTTATTGTGGGAAAACTTCAAGTATGACGGACTTCAAAGATTGCTTATCCCCCCAGGCCCCTTCTAACCAGTGTCCAGAAAAACTCAAACAAAATCTTCAGAATTTTTCATCATCTGAGTCATGCCAACTCAACAAGGAGATTCAATTTGTGGTAGAGGGAGTAATGATTTCCTTACCGTGAAGTCCATTTCTTGATAATGGTCAGCTAGGGCACACCCATTTCCTAACTTGTCAAACTTGAATGATGTACTATTTAGTATACGAGTCAAACCTTTTTTGAAAAAAGAGAAGAGGATAGCGGTCCTAAACCTTCTACCAAGATGACAGTTGGAGTTAATCTGCAACTTATCTTCTTACTTCTACACAGCCCCTCTTGTCGTTATTAAGCAGATAATGACATTCATGGATAGCACTAGGTTCTAGGTACCACTGCTCTCAAGGTATCCAACTCTATAACCTGTCTTTGTCATGTCATCTGTTCAGTATTTGGAGATCAATCTCTAATCCTTCTTTGCAATTGCAGAAGGGAAAAACAGAAGTCAGACGCTATGCTTCATGTCTTCAAGATGCTGCAAAGGAATAAAAATTCCCATTAAAAAATAGTTCGTTCTTCACATATCAGTATTACAGGAATTATGCAGTTCAGGCACATAGGAAAACGAAATGTGATGGGAAGTGAAACAGGAGAAACATTGGGCCTTCCTGTGTTCAGAAATCACACACCCTGATACTACTGTGAAACTGAAGCAGTGTAGATTAGTCTACCTTTCAGGGGATTTTCGTCTGACAGAGAGCCATATCAGTTCAGGTGCAGCAAGGAACTTTGAATATGGTATTGGAAGGTAATTTCTCGTAAGATTGATCACGGAAGCAGAACTTGACTCCTTTTAATAATAAGACTGCATAGGTCAACATAATTTAGGACATAATTGGGCACGTCTAATTTCTTACTGTACAAGAAAAAAAATGTTGCCTATATGTCACGAACCTAAGTAGTGTGGCAAAATGGATTAAAAACAGTTATCCATCCATATTATCCATTAAAAGATGGGTTGGATAATGAACTTTTTGAAAACGGGTCAAATATGGATAAGAACCGTATTATCCACTTAGAAAATGGAAAACCAATGGATAACTAATGAGTTTAACTTTTACATATGTAAGATTCAATTTAGGGTTCCTCAAGTTTGGGAGACTAGTAATTCTCCCAAAAGTGATCATATTCAAGAAGCCATGGATAATATAAATATCCACATTATCCGTCGGTTAACCCATTTTCTATCCGTATTAAATATGGGTTAGGTCGGGTAATTTATCCATTTTTGCATTCCTGTTTTCAACCTACCCATATCCGATCCGATCCGACCCACCCGTTTGCCACCCCTAAACCTAAGCAATACATATTATGCAAATACAGGAATATAAGAACCAAGGATATGGCTACAAAATTGAAGAATTATGACCAGATAAACCGTCCCCCTTAGATGTGGTTAGACTCTATATAGTTACGTCACCTCTGACCAAGAGAAACCAATGGATAACTAATAGATAACTAATGAGTTTAACTTTACATTTGTAAAGATTCAAATTGAGGGTTCCTCAAGTTTGGGAGACTAGGAATTCTCCAAAAAGTGATCATATTCAAGAAGCCATGGATAATATAGATATCCACATTATCCGCCGGTTAACCCATTCTCTATCCGTATTAAACATGGGTTAGGTCAGGTAATTTATCCATTTTTGGATTCCTATTTTCAATCTACCCATATCCGATCCGACCCGCTCGTTTGCCACCTCTAAACCTAAGCAATACATATTATGCAAATACAGGAACATAAGAACCAAGGATATGGCTATAACATTGAAGAACTATAACCAGATAAACCGTCCGCCTTAGATGTGGTTAGACTCTATATAGTTACCTCACCTCTGACCAAGAGAAATCCATTCTACAAACCAATTTTCATCACATGCCATACTATAACTCTACAAAAATGAAGCAAACCGAATACGGCCAACAACTAAAGAGCCTAAATAATAATCTAATGGATATCCTTCCTCCCCAACATGCATCTAAACGACACTAACTTAGGTATTATTCTTAACAAAAGCCACTAATAGTTGCCTAAATGTCATGAAACCTCAAATAGAAGCCTCAACTACCATAGGAGCGGTCGTCTACCATTACTTCATTGCATGTAAAATATCTCTTTCTGGTATAAAATGAAGCATGTAAATTCTACATAGAGATTGATACAACCTAGGGATAACCACACCCCAAAAACTAGCTATTGAGGTGGGAGAGCCCAAGGCTATATAAATCCCACATCAGCACTTTGTAGTATAGAAGTGGGACTCAAGTCCCATTCCTTGCAATAGACCATAACAGATATCAACAAAGTGTTGATCACATTGTCTATCCTTGTGCTTTAACTATATTGCAGAGAAATTACAGTCTTAACTCTTTATGAATAATAGCATGGGATAAGTTCAGCAGAATCCCTAGAAATACAACATTGAAATACTGGAGATAATAAATCCAACGGTATAACATCATGTTAATGCCAAAATACTAAAGACATATGCAGAATAGTTTTCCAATTTTCCTCCCCCTAATAAGTCAAATGCCACCTTAACACGGCCCTCTTAGCATTTTAAATAACTTTCAACTCCTCTGAATTACCATAAGTCTACCAAATGTCAATTATGAAAATAAATAGAAGTTCCAAAGTTGAAGTCCAAAACCATGAAAACCTAGATCATGTTATAGGCTTGTGTTCAACTCATCTTCAGAAGCAAGGAGGAGAATAAACTCCATGCAAGAGCGTCAGAATGAAATGATACTAGAACACAGAATCAAGAGTCTTACTTTTGTAAGTTTTCTAAAAAAATGTAGCTGGAAAAATAAAATAACCAGTCTTTAATATTTAAGATTAGATTAGATCTTCAACATAGATATGCATGGACGAAGAGTGAGTACCATTACTTTATGCTGCTCTAGGTCGGACTCAACATAACCAATACTAGCAATAACCTATGCCTGAAAACCGTCAATAACATTAGGCATCAAATCTTTTCTTCTTTCACATATTTCACTTTGATAGTAAAAGATACAAGAGGAGATGGTAAATGAAGGAACAAACTCTTCCTATGAACTAAAAACTGTATACAAAGAGGGGAAAATCAGTCTTGTGCACCTATTAGATGGTGGAGTCCTATTTCATCTATTCACTAGGATTATCTCTCAGTCAATTAAACTAGATCCAGTTGTAAAATTCCACATATGGTGCAAACTAAGTTGGTCGGACTCGGGTGCGGGTATCCGATACGGGGACGGATCCGAGTATCGGATCTGGCAAAATCTAATTTTTAAGATTCGGGGGTGCGGATCTGGATATGGATACGGGTGCGGGGATTCGGCTAATAAAAAATAGAGCTATAAAAATATTGTAAACTTTGAGAGATGTTCAGTGAAAAACTTACATGAATATTGTACAATTCATTCTTTCATTCTCCAAGATGGACAGTATTCTTTCATTGTTGTAAATTTGTTTTATTTTTGATTTGAGAAATCAAAATCTCAAATTTTCTCCCAAATTTGTCGATGGACACCGGTCAAAGTGTCCGAAGTCAGTTGACCGTCCCCGTATCCGTATCCGTCATGTATCCGGACGGGGACGGCACCAAAATTGGAGAGTTCGCGCAACTTAGGTGCAAAGCATAGAAGGAAGTTACAAACAAATTATAGCACAATTAGGACCGAGGTTTGAATAACATATGATAGTATGGCATAGAGTAACTATGCGGCAACTGTATTTACTTATTTAGCAAACAGAAGGTTGAATTTGCATCCTCCATGGTGTACCACACCAGAGTTTATGGCCAGCAACTTCAAGGCTACCAAAACAACTATAACTTATATTCCTATGGCTGATGGCATATTGTGGAGCAAAACTTTTGAAGGTAGGAAGCAAGAAAGATAAAAAAAATGCCTTGTGGCTATCTCTTTTACTTTACAACTTTGAATCCCCTTTGAAATGTCATCCAAACCCATCGGTTTGAAGAATTCATCACAAGTTTGTAGGAGTAATATACCACAAAACATCAAGAGGAGCTGTTAATTAACATCAGTCAAGCCACACTACAGCAAATCCATATCAAGGCATTGTATTGATCAGGGAAATGAGTCAATTGTAGGGTCCACACTAAATTCGTAAGAGATGCATCAAATTGTTAGTGCTACACAAAAGAAGTCATTTAGCTAAATCTACAATATGTCTTCCACAAAAATGAAAAAAATTGAATTCAACCTGGCTTGGTTGCATTGTCAACACCTTTGATGTGTCTTAGTCATGTTAAGACTTACATCCTCTTCTATTCCTACATGTCGACCTTTGTACCAAAAGCAGAAATCTCATCTCCACCCCCCCCCCCCCCCCCCCCCCAAATTGAAAACAAAACACTGAAGTTTTATGGTAACAACCATTTTCATCAATGTGAGGAGAGACAGAAGAAAACGGTCAAAGAGTCATTCTAGAAAGTAGATGATTCACATACACAGCAACAATGTTCTCTTTGTCAGTGTATTTTTGAATCTCTAATGTTTGAGACTTGAATCCCCTTCAATTCCCAAATGTCGAACTCTGCGCCTGAACCAGAGAACTTCTAAAATCCTAATCTGAACTAGCACAAAAAAAAGTTCAAGTTTTAGACATAAAAAAACAACACTACCATTTCATCAATGTAAGAGAAAGAGGAGAAACCTATCAACGAGGCAATCAAGAAACAAGAATTGACAGCATGCCTACAAAGTCTTTTTTAAGATATAATTCTCTCTAAGCCAAAGTAGATCAATAAGGTTTCATATGCTACGTCCTCTAATCACATTTGATGCATCTATTGTTTTGAATTTGTCTAATTTATACCAGATTCTTCTTTTGAAAAATTTTACTTAAAAAAAATTAACTACAAGAAGTGTCTCCGCATTTAACACTGAAATCAAAAGAATTCAAGTTCTTCCTTTTCCCTTTTCATCTTATAAAAGAGAAGTGACATTCATAAGGAGTACCAAACACATCATTTCCAACAACTACAAAGGCATAGTAGGATTGAAAAGGAAACAACAAACAATGTACTAAGACTGATTCAAGCAGGTATACAAGGATTCTTAACCAGAGCTTCAATCCTTGGGATAACACAAAGGAAATGATATTTTTATTTATGTTAGCTAGTGAAATAGAGGGGATTGGAACCATAAGCCAGTGTACTTCATGTTTCCTTCTTTTTTCGTCATTGACGGGATGCAACCTCAAGAAAGTAACCCTAGCTCATTTTGTTTTTCCCCTAATTTAAAAGGGCTCATAAATTAAAGATACACAATCTTGAGGGTATACATGGATCTAATTCTTGGATTGCAAGGAAGGAACGGCTATACATTAATCTAAATAGAATCTATTACATCTAAGCGTTGTTTACTATTGATATCGCACCTAGTTTTCAAAGCATGCAGCAATATCCATTAATTTCTCCTATGATAATCCAAAATGCGGAGCAGAGTGTTGACCGGTCAAAAACTCACACGTTCTGAAGATGTAAGTAGCGGAAATGAAGATGCTTAGAAGGATGTGTGAGCATACAAGGAGAGATAAGATTAGAAAAGAAGATATAAGGAGCAAGGTGAGAGTGGACCCTATAATGGACAAGATGCAGGAAGCGAGGCTAAGATGGTTCGGGTATGTGAAAAGCATGAGCACAAATACCCTAATGAGGAGGTGTGAAAGGTTGGCAGTGATGATTAGACAAGACATGACACATCTTCGGCCCACCGAAGACATAATCCTAGATAAGAGAGCTTGGAGGCCGAGGATTAGAGTAGAAGATTAGTAGGTAGTCAAGCGATTTTTCTCCTTTTTAATAGTATTATTATCTTATTCTTCAATTTTATACAACTGGTGTATATTTTACTTCGATTATCTTTACTATTTTGCTGGCAATACTTTACTTTTCTTCAGTATTTTCATCGTAGCTTTTTTACTCTTGTATTTTTCAAACATGTTTTAAAAATTCCTTTCTTGACCCAAGAGTGTATCAAAAGCAACCTCTCTACCTCACACAAGGTAGGGGTAAGGTCTGTGTACACCCTATACTCCCCAAACCCTACATGTGAAACCATACTGGGCATGTTGTTCTTGTTCTTGACAATCCAAAATGTAAGAAATATGTTTTCTTCTTAGCAGTTTTGGCAAAGGGAAGCAGCAATGCTGAGGCAACAACTTCAAAACTTGCAAGAGAATCATCGGTAAACTTTCTTGTTCTTTATCACATATATTTCTTCTTTCTGCTAATATCTTAGAATAAAAATAAGGATGTTTTTGCATGTTAAGCAATTCAGGTATTTTCTTAAATTGACCTCATGTTAGTCCACTGCAGCTTTTGAGATGTTTGAGCAAAATTATATCAGAAGAAAGTACCCAATAATTTTCATTGAGTTCCTACATCATAGGAGTCAAATTGTTTCACAAGTGGAAATTTTTGTTCTTAGAATTGTTTTATCATTTAGGTGCTTAAATCTACTTTGTCTGTTATTTAAGTTATACAAGGAGCTTATATAGTGACTGAGGTAGAACGGAAGAGTAGAGAGACACGAGTACTGTGCAAAGTGGTCTGTAAAAGGCAGATGACTTCTGGACTTTGTTACGGATGACAAGGGATGGGAGAGATGAAAACAATGATCCACTTTCTGATACCCACTATCAAGTTCTCAGACTAGTAAATGGAATCCCAAAGGTTTCTTTGGAAGCTCAAAATGACAAGGTGATCACCTTATCAAAATAGTCGAAAGCAAAAAGTGCTAAAGCTCGTTGGGCTTTAAGATTAAAGTGCAATCCAAGTATGGGCTTTAACGAAGAAAAGTGCTAATGAAAAAAATGTAAAGCAAGTGTAACTACAAAAAAAAAAGTTCTTTGGACAAAAGAATGGAATTAGGCTATATATATGAAGTAAAAGTCAAGTTAAGTAAGTTCAGAAACCATTTTAAACTTCTTATTTAGATGAAAAACATAGTTTATGTTTTTAATGGCTAGTTTCTTACATTTAACTTCTAATATCTTTTTTCCTTTTTCTTGATAACCGTGGTGTCTGAGCCAGCTTGCGCACACCTCGACTAATTCCACGGAATACCTGTCACCTCCACCAACAACAGATATCAGGTAAATTTGTCCACCAAGGCTAGAACAGATAGGAAGAAATCACTTAGTGTTGTCTCTGTTGGGGATTGAACCTGGGACCTCATGTTGCTCAAACCACTTCATTGACCACTAGGCCACACCGTTGGGTGCCACTTCTAATTTCTTAGTGCTACTCACTAAAAGTTCATTCATATGGCTTTCTTAATAATTAATATATCATTTTGTCAACTCTACTTATTGTCTAGTGCTATGCTCTTAAAGACGGAGCTCATAGGTGAAGAACATATTATAGCACCTTAGAACCTACACTAAAGTGCCAACCATGGGAGGTGACTCCCACAACTTGGATTTCACTGAGCTTCAAGACTTAAGTGTGCCTTAAGCGAGACTTTAACAATCCTACACCTGACATTGTTCATACTTATCATTGAAGTATTCAACAACAAGATGGAGAGTAAGGACAGGGGGTTACTTGGGGGGCTTCACAACTTGTAGGGAAGGAAAGATAGCTTACAGGTGTATTATCTACTATATCTTACTATATGCAGATGATATGTTTGTGTTGTTACCGACGCAAATCCACTCTACTATTGTGGTCTCAGGGAACTCTAAGATTGATGAAGCGAAGAGCATTAAATAGCTGGTGGAGATCCATAGTTGCAGTATGGGTCCCATCATAAGATGACTTACCAACACTACGGCTGGGTGCGACTTGCAAGGATTGCCAAAGAAAAAAACTGATGGTCGAGAGAGTCAAAAAGAGACTATCAGGCTGGTAGAAGAAATACTTATTGAAAAAATGAGATAGAGACAGCGATCAAGAGAAATTTGCTTAATCTGCCAACTTACTATGTATCCATATTGTCTATACCAGTACGATTTACAAAGACTGTGCAATATGAAAGATAAAGTTAAGAACCAAAAAGAAACTAAAAGGACGATAGAAGTAATACTTACTTAAAAGGGAGAGAGAGACATTGATCAAAGAGTAATTTTTCGAATATATCAACTTACTATGTACCAGGAATCACGGCAAAAGGTTGAAAAGTGTAAACGAATCTTTTATGGGACACGATAGGGAGGTGGAATTTCATAGAACTCAACTAGGGAAGTTGATTTGGGGGTTTCGCATGGAAATCAATCGTTGTGGAGAGCGATCATAGTTAAGAAGTATGTAGATCAAGTGGAATAATTAGGACCAATCAGATTATTCATGTAATATCGAGTAACTCTATGGAGGATATAGTGAAAATGCGGAGAGATTCTATGAAAGTGTCAAATTTAGGAGGGAGGTACTGAAAACAGAACCAATTTCTGGAAATAGAGACGATGTAGTCATATTCTTTTGTATTAAGTTTTCTGATAATATTCAATACTTTCAGCCAGCAGACACTAACACTCGTCCCAATTATAAAGAACGAGGAGAATTCTATAGAAACTACATTTAAGTGAAGGATTGGGAGATGAAACAGCTTAATAGTTTGCTTGCATTACCGTACAAGCAAAAATATCATTTATGGACAAAGGCAGCTGGAAACGGGAAAGGCCAGAAAGATGTTGTACTCATAGTGAAATCATTTTATAATGGACTGCTAAAGACAAGGTAACTTCCCTCACTAATATGGTGCTTTTTACACCGATAGTAACACAAGAAGCTATCCTAACAACAAAGAATTTGAGAGGAAAATGGACAATCCCTGTCACTTCGTGCTTCATGTGCAAGAAAGCAGTATTTACATAAGGGATGTACTGTTTTTAGAGAATGTATGGTATCTCAATCAGTATTGATGACCGAATGCTCTTTGCAGAAATTTGGATACACATGGGAATCTGCCTATAATATCAGTATATTATTGAATTCATCAACAAAGTAACTAGGCTAAATGGATTATTTCCTCCATTACTACTTAAACTACTAAACACTGATCTTTTGGATTGAGAAAAGGGAAAGGAGAAGAATGGAGATGCTGTAGAGAAAAGGAGAGCAGAGTATTACTTTTCTGTCTTCAAATTGATGGAGTAAGGAAATATAAAAGAATGTGTATTAATTGACACTAATTCCCTTAACAGTTATTTTGTTCATAATCCTGAGCTTTCTTTTAATGCTACAAAAGTTTCACTGCAGCATGTCCTGTTTTTCTTTGTTTCACCCACTTTTGGACAGAACATTGTGTTAACAAACTTAACTCCCTTTTCCCTCCCTTCCTATTCCTAAAAATCCATTCCGAGCAAAAATAAATAAATGTCCCACTCTTCTTTCCTCTGATTTACATATGGTGTTCATAGACTTAGAGAAGGGTTAGGATAAAGTACCGAGGGAGGTATGTGGGGATGTTTGAAGACTAGAGGTGTTTCTGTTGCATACATTAGGGCTATTAAGGACATGTATGATAGAGCTAAGACTCGCGTGAGGACATTAGGAGGGGACTCGGAACACTTCCCAGTTGTGATGGGGTTGCACCAGGGAGTTAGCCCTCAGCCCATTTCTGTTTAACCTGACGATCAACGCACTAACGCGCCACATTCAAAGGGAGGTGCCATGATGCATTTTATTTGTAGATGACATTGTACTGATTGACGAGACGCGAGGTGGTGTAAACGAGAGTTTAGAGGTTTGAAGGCAGACCCTGGAGTCTAAAGGTTTCAAGTTGAGTAGAACAAAAACAGAATACATGGAGTGCAAGTTCAGTGGTGCGACTCAAGTAGTGGACGAAGACGTGAAGCTTGATTCACAAGTCATCTCTAGGAGAGAGTTTCAAGTACCTTGGATCAGCTAACACAAGGGAATGGGAAGATCAACAAGGATGTCATACATCGTATTGTGGCGGGATGGATAAAATGGAAGCTCGCTTCCGGTGTTTTGTATGATAAGAATGTGCCACCAAGACTTAAAGGTAAGTTCTATAGTGAGGTGGTCAGACCGATTATGTTGTATGGGGTGAAGCGTTGGCCAGTCAAAAACTCTCATGTCCAGCAGATGAAGGTGACTGAAATGAGGATGTTGAGATGGATGTGCGGGCATACCAGGTTAGATATAATTAGAAATGAAGTTATTCGGGACAAGATTGGCCGGGACAAGGTTAGCGTGGCCAAGAAATGGGAGGAGATACTTAGATGGTTCGGGCATGTGAAGAGGAGAGGCACACAAGCACGAGTGAGGACGTGTGAGAGGTTGGCCTTGGAGATTCAATGGAGAGGTAGAGGCAGGACGAAGAAGTAATGGGAAGAGGTGATTAGGCAAGATATGTCGTTACTCCAGCTTACTGGGACTAGGTGTGGAGTTTGAGAATAAAGGTAAAAGGTTAGGTTGCCGAGCGATGTCCTTGTTAGTTATAGTAGCTTTAGTACATCACTTAGTATCTTTCATGTATTTTCGTCTTCCTAGACTTCTGTCATTACTTGTTGCCTTCGCATGGGTTTTCTAATTGCATTACCTTGTGTTAGTTTGTATTTTCGCTTCGGCTTTCCGATTAGTTTGCTTGTTATTGCCCCTTCCCTTTATCTTTCATGAGCCAACGATCTATGAGAAACAACCTCTCCGCCTTTTTAAAGGTAGGGATAAGGCCTGCGTACACACTACCCTCCTCAGAACCAACTTGTGGGACTACACTAGGTATGTTGGTGTTGTTGTTGATGTACTCTTCTTTCCTCTCATTTATATATATCTTCCAATCCTAAAGTTCTATTAGTACTTTGCCTCCTAAATTATTTGTTGAAGACCTTTCCATTTCAACTTATTTCGTCATTTTGGAGCCCAGAAGTCAAGTTTTCATTTGAATTAGTAAATAGTTGAGTAATTCTAAATGTTTGCTGTCATTTCATATAGTTTATAGTTACGCTAATGAAATAGTTGACTTGGATTTTTATTGTTAAAAAAGTTAACTTGTTTCGTTCCCTTTTCTCATTTCTCATTTTTGTTTTTTATTGCTTTAGGCAATCCCTGGGATAACCCACCAATTTCCCTAAAAAAGCTATTGATATGCAAGAAATTAAGGGTTAAACTATCGGCCACCTTGCTAGGAAGTGCCAGTAGATAGCTGGTAGCATTTTCAGTTTTCAAAATAGCAGATGACACAGATATCCGCTCTAGATCCTCCATAAGAAGGTTATATCTGTAAGTGCTAACAGAAAGGACACTCAGATTATTTGAGGTTACTGATATTCCAGTCAAAATATGAGGCATTCAAGACCGTGAGCATAATCCTTACAATGTCTTTACTATCATTCTTCACATCAAGGTGTATAAGTATCAAGCAGCATTCAGTATCTCTTATCTCTTATGATTAGAAGTATTAGCATGGACTTCTAAAGCATACTACATTTTGCAAAATATACTGCAGAGAATCATGCAATTTACTGAAGGATCCTGTACAGGTGTTTACACTAGATAAACTCAGAAACCACTCAATGTTGGGAGTGAAAATCCAACGATAAGCCCATCTCAAAGATGGTGTTATAGATTTCTGCTAAAGCCCTAACCCTCAAGCTGTTTAACATAAATAAAAAAAAAACAAGATGCGAGAAGCAACAGTTGTTAGAAATGGGATGTATATCTAAATCATAGTCAGACAGGTATCAATTTTTCTGTTGAAGTCGCATGTTTGTTAACAGTTTATATATGCACTATAGACAAATGATGGGTGAAGAGCTTTCTGGTCTGAGCGTCAAAGATTTACAGAACTTGGAGAACCAACTGGAAATGAGTCTCCGTGGTGTTCGTGTGAGAAAGGTACGAAACTTCCAGATCCATCAAATGTGCACTATCTTATATGAACTAAGAAAGAACTAACTCAACCTCCCATTTCTACAGGATGAAATTCTGATTGATGAGATACAAGAACTAAACCGAAAGGTCAATCAACATAAAATGCAGTGACTTTTATTTTCAATTTGTTCTAAAAAGGATAACTTTTAAAGAAGCTAAATTAACTTTTTTCCTTGCAGGGAAACCTCATCCATCAAGAAAACATGGAACTATATAAGAAGGTAAACCTAATTCGTCAAGAAAATATGGAATTGTATAAGAAGGTATCTATGTACATCACTAAGAGCTTTCACTGCGCTTCAAGAACAATTATTTCCTTCCGTATTCATATACCAAGTAAAAATGTTCCACCATTCTACTTAGAGCTCTAGCAAATTGTTTCTACATTTTGTGTTAAACTTCAGGTTTATGGAAATAGAGATGCAAATGGAGTGAGCGGAAATTCCCTTGCTCCGAACAGTTTAAGCATTAATGAAGACCCCCACGCTCCTGTACATCTCCAGCTTAGCCAGCCACAGCAACAAAACTATGACACATCAGGAACTACCGAATTGGGGTAATTTCTTATTCATATACTTCATCTGGAAGCACAAGGGTAGCTCACTACCTTGATCATTGACTATCATCTAACTGGAACATGCTGCAGGCTACAGCTGCATTAGCGGGAAAACCAGACTCGTAAGAGTTTTGAGTTCTCATGTTGAAGAAGCAGCCCATGCTTACAAAGCTATGTTTTAATTAGTAATGGTAGTAGTGGTATAGGACCAGGGATGTCAGGAAAAATCTTCCGTTTCATATGGTTAATGTCAGCAAGTTCGACAAGTGTGAGGTAATCCGTAGCACAGCTACTTAAGTCAAAATAACAACAAATAAAAGAATACATTGGCACAGTATCTCTAAGTTCTTCATCTTTCTCGCCACGTGATGCTTATAATGTGTATGCATATATGCTAGGATTATAATTGATTTGACACTTTTGAAATAGTTGACAACTTAAAACAGGAGCAAGAGCGAAGAAATGTAAGCAGAAAAGGTTTTACAAACAGTAGCTCATCATAGAAATTCCTCGAGAAACACACCACATGCAAACAGTACAGATCTGAGCTAAGCAACTTAATACGTTAAGACGTACCTCAAGGTTGCATCGATATGATTTGCATGCAATAGTCTTCAGCAAGGACAAACTAAGTTCATTACACACCAATGTCAAATTTCAGCATTCAACTGGAAAAGAAAATTACACAATACGAATTTATATTAGTAATGCTCTTCCCGGGAATTTCAGAATGAATGATCTTGAGCTAGAAGACTGAATATGTATAGAAAGAATTATATCAGGAAACAATATATGAAACATGCTTCACAATTTTGAGTACTACATTCTTTGCTGCCATATACAGTAAGTGCTTGTTTTTTTTTTTTTTTAAACAAGGAATATAGTAAGTGCTTCTTAAACAAGTTATTTCTAGATCACAAGGATCCCAATGCTAAACCGACACGAATGGCATGCCCAATCACCAACAATTTCTATACTACAAAAGACAAAGTCTCACCAAATTATCTATTTGTACAGCAATGGATTGCACACTTAAATTAACAAGAAAGCATTCATGCTTAGGTCATGAACTGTCTGATCATAAGTTCATCTCAGGCAGAAGTCTTCTGTATTACTTCAGGAAATACACATAGGCAGAACACAGTCATCTAAAAAGGTGTAGAGTCTTAACCACAAAAGACTATTCAACTCCTATCTCGATGTAGCTTACATGACGTGAATGAAGGAATATTGGGTAGTGAATTATACTAGGGAATTGAAAAAAGGGCAAAAACTTCACGGAGCTTATCAAAGTTTAGTGTGTACAGGTACTACGTATTGACAAGGTAAAGGAATTAAAACTAGAAATTTGAATTTCTCTTCAAACAGCAAAACTGCAAGCATGCGATGTTACCAAAGAATATGATCCCACCTGCTCGGGAAATTCCAGAAAATTGTGTAAAATAAACAAAAAGGAGAAGTTTCTTCTTAGTTTTTAGTGGAATAATTAGCACGACTGAGCATCCTTTACAATGCCAATACCAACAATGGTTGGAAAACTTATTACAACCAAAGCTCAATAATGGCAGCAGCAGCAATTTCAAACACTGAGAACACAAAACATAATTAAACAATCTCTTTTTGTCAAAGATTCTCAGTTCAAGACAACTAGAAACAAAAGATGCATAGATAAGGTTTCATATTGGCTTAGCACTAAGATAAAAATGAAGACAGCTAGCGTAGTAAGGTTCATAAAGATGCAGAATCGAACAAAGTCAGAGGAAACTGACACGACTCAAGGAAAACGAATGGACCATCTAGTGTTACTGCAGTATCTCAACTAATAACACTTTACATCAATGTAGCAACAAGATTAAGAATTCCCTGACAGGCCGGACAAGGATAGCCCTTGTACAAGGGCAAGGATCTATACACCATATTTCAGTAAGATGACATGGTTCTCTCTTGGAGATGCCAATATTGAGGTTCTTTCAAATTGTCCTTTTTTAGTTATATCTAGTAAGCTAAGTTAAGCCACTTGAATCCTTTATTTTCAGTTCTATCATGGTTTAATTGAAGGTCATCATGAAAATTTTAGTCATCATGAGAATTTTAGCAACATAACAAATGCGCAATCTTAATTAGAGGGACTAAATAAATAAAACTACAGAAAGGTAAATATACTAGTATGCACTAGTACGACCATAGCATTAATATGTTATTCTATTAACGGGACAGGCAAGGAAATAGTGTAGTAACCTTATTCCTGAACTTCATTTGTACTGCCTAAAGTTTAAGTTTGAGGCACCATTATAATCTAGTATGAGGTCAAATCACCAAGCTTTGTTTCCCCTTTCTTTTAGAGCTTCAGAATTTTTTTTAAGCTTTATTTATGTATTAACCCACTTCAACCATTCCAAAAAATTGGCATTACTCAAGGTAGGTGAACCAGAGACCGTAAGCTAGCCCAGTTTATTACTTCCCAAAACTTAACGCTTATTGTGAACGAGCTCTCTATTTCACAGAGAAGGCGATTGGCAGAAAAAGGAAGGGAGTGAAGTCCAATTGGAGAGGAGTTGGGACTTGAACCATCTTGATATAAGAGGCACAGACTCAAACAAATATGAGAGGCAGATATATACTCAACAAAAAGAAAAGAAAGAGAAAAGAAAATGTATTATGGTGATATGTTGGTAAGAGAGTACGAATACAAGTGGCGAAGTTAGGATTTCCACCAAGGGGATTCAAAAAACAAAAAAGTAGACATGCAGCGAGGCCAAGGGGATTCAACACCTAATATATTTACATAAAAATTTTGACCTTATATATGCAGTGTAATTTTATGACGAAAGGAACCCCCTTCCGCCACCCTAGCTCCGTCCATGCATTGATGCACGCACATTTGTTCAAAAGCATAGAAACAAACAATGTATAGCAATAGCATTATGATCTTGCCATCTTGATGTCTATCTTAACCATTTTATTTATTCTTGAATCATATTTTCACAGTTAAGACATGAAAATCTATTGTATTGAAAATGTGAAAAAAATTCATTTTTTGTTGCATTAAACAAAGCAACTGTAACTGAATTATATCAGTAAAAAATGTGTCTACATTTTATTTCTCCTATCCCTCTAAAACCTATTACTTCCTCTATCACATTTTTCTTTTTCCCTTTTTTTTGTGGGAAAAAAGGCCACTTTTATTATTTTGGGAGTTCTTTGACCACAACCCCCCTTTTTTAAACCTTGCAAATATTTTGAATTATTAACTTTTGTGACCCATAGTACCTTTTATGCAGTTTCCAACTATGTAAATTTTATTTCAAAAACTTGAAGAATCCATGTTTAAATCCACACCAAAAATTAGGTACTTTAGCCGTTGTACTCTAAAATAGAAGAATTATTCAATTAAAATCACTAGGAACCTGTATTAAACGAATGCACTAAAGATTTCCATCGCATCCAGGACTATCTATGGAATGGAATCCAGACCAGCTCAAATAGGACTAAGTACTAACTGCCTTATCATTTACCAAAATGCTAATAAATCCCACTAGCCACCAAATGTATGGTAGAAATCCATTTCAAAATAAGACTACGTTTAATGAAAGGAAAATATGACAGTTCAACATACTCAGGACCAAAAAGAACTGTGCAATGAAAAAGAAAAAATAGCACATCAAATCAAAACTCTAATCCTATAAAGATTAGGAGAAAGAATACCATGCAATACCCATGTAACTATACCATTTACACCATAGAAAGGCTATAAGAACTAGATAATAAGCTGCATTTAGACCTAGGTAGTTTGACAGAAGGGGAACCAACCATACAATAGGATCTCATTTTGCTCTATGTTATCTTCCTTACCAACTAGACTTATCTCGCACTCCTTCATGTTCAGACTCAAAGCTACCGGTGGCATAAGATCCTTCTCTGCTTGTCTAACANACTTCCCTTTTACAACATAGGAGGGAGGGGGCCTCGTTCCTAAAAAGCCTTTCCGATTGCCTCCGCCCCTATCTCTTAAAGCTACGGCATCCCACCGATCCCCGAATCGGCTCTGCTAGTTGGCTTTGTTGCTATCAAGGCATAGCATTCTATGGACTCTTTCCCACGTCCAGAAATGGTATGCCAACAAACACCTTTTCTTCTTAGCCAACCAAAGTCTTCTGATGGCAATAACCGCCTTTCCCGTTAAAAGTAAAGCGGTGTTCTCTCTACGCAGGTAGAACCCTACTCGTATTACCAAGGTCTTCCGAGTAGGATATGTAATACGTCCATAAGGACGACGTCACACCAGACGTCCTGCTTTAACTTCCCTAGCCCCAACTGATCTACCATCTCCGTGGACGTTATCTTTGTCCGCAAAAGAAGATGAAACATCCCTACATTGGTCCAGCCTTCCATGTTAGCTACAAGGATCTTAGATAACCCCCAATCACAACTCTATTTGTAGCTTTGATGAGCACTTCCTGAACAGTAACAACAGCCCCCCAACGTCCAACAGTAAGAACTCCCTCTCCAACTGATTGCCTCTTCTCTCCCTATGTTGCTAAAATCCACTCTTTTTAATTTAGAGTTTTATGTCCACATTATCTTCATTCAATAACTTCTCTT
This sequence comes from Nicotiana knightiana, assembly GCA_005239525.1. Lineage (NCBI taxonomy): Eukaryota > Viridiplantae > Streptophyta > Magnoliopsida > Solanales > Solanaceae > Nicotiana > Nicotiana knightiana. Next base: position 35,279 of record ML377836.1, on the reverse strand, counting down.
GCTTCCTTTTTCTCCATATTTTATCTATTTCACCTTTATTGTGTCCATAAAATTCCTCCTCCAACTAGCAATTGCTAACAGATAAAAAGAATTTATGTTGCAATCACCCTTCTATAACCACAATATCCTCAAATTTTATCTCCATTTAATGCTTGAGTGACTGTCATGTTAGCTAATTACTCTTTTACCTCATACTTCCTAATTCATCCCTCTTAATTGAGCCCCCTCTTGCTTTCCTCTCCAATTGTCCAAATTCATTCATTAGCTCCCTAGTTATATTTTTATCCTCCAAAGTACTTCTCCGGTCCATCTTAAATAATTTGTTAGCCGCTTCAACTTCTTCGCCAGACAAAAAGAGGAGCCCTTTGGATATGGTACTCCCTCCATCCAACCAGCACTAACCGATTCTAATTGTTAGGAAGGGTACTCCTTATTCTGCTACAATCTACAAAATCAATATAGGGTTTAATATTAGCAGAGAAGAAGCAATTTGGATAAATATCAGCAACATCCCCTCCCAGACAGTTGGATGAGAAACTTGTCGAGCCTTGATTGATTCTTCAGTTGTGGACCAGATAAATTAACAATTGTCATGGGAAAGTCAACAAATGGGAGAGAGTTGATTACATCGTGAATTTGCCATTGCTCAAAGGAATGGCATACCATTTCTTTCTTTCCTTTTAAAACATTATTGTTCTAGCCAGTTCGCATGCACTCGACTAATGCATCAGGTAACTTCCATTCTGCCATCTCCTATAAGCACATGTATCGGAGAATAATGACCTACTATATTTGCCTTTGTTGGGATTTAAATGCTGGCCTCACATTCCATTTTTTCCTCCAGGAGTCTTATTGCACTGCAATCCCGATCTATCTCACATTACCCCATCCTAGCATCACCAATGAGATCTCCTCTCAAAACTCCATTTCGACCCCTCACTTGATAATGGCACTTATACTTTGAGGCATTAACTCCTCTCACCCCACTATCTATCTCTTCCTTCTCCTATTAGCTCATCCCTTCATCCCACATGGATCCATAACTTATATTTTTATAATTAGCATTAATAACTTATACTTCTTGGATCACAACTTATATTGCATTCTAAATACTTTACTCTCTTTAAACTTTTTCATTTGCCCCGCTCTATAATCTCATATGTTCCTCAACTACTCACTTCAATTTTCGTAGGCTCATGTCAAATACTTCCTCCTTTTCAACCATAGAGCTTAGGAGAAAAGAAGATTTTTGAAACTTCCGATCGTAAATATGTCATAACATTTGTGTGGCTATAATACTTTTGAAACTTTTGATCTTAAAAATGCCGGAACATTTTTTTGGCTACAAAAGCTTCTCAAAAAGGGTAAAATGAGAAGTCACATTTAATTTAGAAAGAGGTAAGTCTTTTTGGAATGACTTAACAGGAAAACATAAATTGGAACGGAGGGAATATGAGTTTATTGGTCTCTCCTCCAACTGTAAAATGAAAACCCTAATTTTCTATTAAAAAAAATCCTTAATTTATACAAAAAACTAGGTTAGGTAGCCAAGCCATTTCACGAGGAAAATCGCTTTGCATATGATCTCTAAACAATTCTAGAGGAGCAAAGCTAGTTAACGATAAAACATTATTTTCCTAGAGTAATGGGTAAAAATTAACATGGTGTGAATAGATTTTATTTGGATTGCCAAGTGGTATTTCAGTTCAACTTCTACCGTAGGCCATTATACTGGTAAAATGGTCAATTTCTTGTTGATATATTTAGCTATCTGTATTTTAAATGATGTAGCATGGATACACTTTATATCAATAACACCAAAAAATTATGACAATATAAGACAGCGGCACTAAGAGTATACCACACAGGTAGGAAGCATATTTCACATGTCATAAGGTAAAAGTTACTACTAGTATCTATTTCTTGTGATGAATTAGTGCCAAAAGAGAAAAAATGCAGCAGAAACCAAAAAAAAAAAAAAGATACATGCAATAACAAATATGGAGCCACCACAGACTCGACCGAGAAACATTAAAGTGATTCTTTCTATGAAATACTAAAGCGAAATTAATTAGCAACAGTACATCAAATGTGACATTAAAGCCAACATAAGATGCTTATGGACCTCGTAAAGAAACGGAACTCCAATAACTCGGCAAGGAAAAGCTTTGGGACCAAAATAAATTGCAAAGAAGAAAGAAGAAACTAATTGAAACATTTATTTAATTTAAATATGCAATAAATATGATAGAAACAGCATTACGCACCTGAAAAACGCAGCAACGGCATTTCCGCAATGCTGGGAGCGATTACATATTGTATCGTCTAAAAACTTATGATCTGAGAAAAGTTCCAGAAGAAAATTGAAAAAACAAAACGAAAAACGATTCCGATCAGCAAGTTGAACTAAATTATACTCCTATGATGAAAAAAAAACATGAAACGTATAGCAAAAGTAGTCAGTCTATAAGCAAAGGTGAAAATTGCGTTTTGCATATGATATTAAAAAAAGATTTTTTCTATATTTCTTAGGAACAAAACATAAAAGCGGTGAATGAACCACCGCCATTAATGGCCCAAGAAATTGCAATTTCATAGTGTTTAGAGTGATCTAAAAGTTAATCAGACAATTTGAGGAGAAGATGAATGAAGATGAACCTAGAATTGAAAGAAAAATAAGAGTAATTTCAATGGCTTTTTCAGCAGAAAGAGAAACGGGAGAATAGATACCTACCAGATAAGTTTATGGAGACGGAAAGAGAGGAGAGAACAATGAATAGAGAGGGGATGAAAAATATCTGCGTGAAGCCGGAATAGAGAGTGGGGCAGGGGCTTGAGAAATAT